>RJVT01000113.1:290153-316303 GCA_018835575.1 Cotesia chilonis
TTATCTTGTAAATGTTATTTATTTTCTCTTCTATTTCTTTAAGAGTTCTATTTATCTTTGAAAAATTATTGTCATTCTTCAAATAGAAACAATTTTCTCTTCTCCTCGATCAAAAAGACCCTAAAAAAATTCATATTTTTATTTTTGTAATGAACTCTTTCAAACCCACAACAATGTCTTATAGTTTTTGTAAAATTAGTAATTACTTATTATTTTTGTAATGAACATCTTCAAACCCATCAACAATGTCTTGAGTTTATTTCTTTTATTTTTAGAGAGATGTTAACAAATCTGGATTTATAAAATTTTTTAGTTTAAATGGGGAAACATGCCTAGGAATAGCCTTTCCTACTAAATAATTGTCAATATTAAGTTTTTTTCCTGCATTTAAACAATCAAAAACGTATTGAGGGTGACAATAAATTTTACCATCTAAAATTTCTTCAAATTTTTCTCCTATACAAATTTCATAAGAAGAATCTTCAACAATTTCCCCAGAACAACTTTTTATAACAAAAATCAAATCTTCTTTTAAATTTTCTAAAGATATTAAAAATTTGTCACCTTTAAAAATGTCACATTCTTGTTTAATTTCCATATTTTTCAATTTATGCAGGACAAGTTTAAGGTGATACTTTTGGAATGGAATAGAAAAAGACAGCAAAGAAACGTCTAATTTGTCAGATTTGTAAATTTCAAAACTTTCCGAATCTTCTTCTTCTTCAGAGGCATAATCCAAAAAGTTTGGGGTTCACTCCATTTAAAAGGCACTGGCTCATCTTTTTTTATTTCCACAATATCTTGAAGATTAACCCCATTAAAAGGGTTAAGCCAAATAACTTTAATATTTTTAATAACTACCTCATAATAAATACCTTTTAAAGAAATAAAACTCTTTTTTAGCAGTTTATTTTGTACAACAAAATCTTTAAAATTTTTTAAAATTGCAGGGATTTCTTCATCAAGTTTTCAATTTCTCTGATAAACACAAATTTGACAAAGAAGAGCTCATCTCATCAACAGCATGACCAAAAGATTTAAATCTGTCTTTCACTAAATTTATAAAATTATATTCTTCTTCATGTATTTTTTCTGATCTCAAAAATAATCCTTGTTTCTCATATTTCTCTTTTTTTCGCATATTTTTTTTATTACTTTTAAACGTTTTGAAAACTTCTGAAGTCTTTATTTTTTCAAAATCTGTCACTTTGTAAAAAAAATCTTGTATACGATCTACTTTTTGTTTTTCATTTGGTACATAAGGAAATATTCCTAGTAATGTGACCAGTTCATCAAATTCTTTATTTTGCAAATTAAGTTCTTTTTTCACCAAATTTCTTGAAATAAATTTTTTGTGCGGTTTTAAATATTTTTGCACCATTTAACGGTAAAAAATATAAAACTTTTTTATCCCTAAAATTGTAATGTTTACATTTGAACAAATTCTAAAAGCAAATAATCTCCAACATCTTTCTCCCTTATTAAATAATCTGGGGATTAAATCATTTTCTTGTTTACAAAATTACACATCTTTAGATTTGGAATCTTTAGGTATTAAAAACATTTCCGATAGACTTTCCCTTTTGAAATTAACTAGAGAAAACGAACTTTCTATAAAAAATGAAGAAGAAAAAATTATTGTTTGTGTTCGTAAACGACCTTTGGATGATGAAAATGATGATGCCATTGATATTTTGGAAAATAATATCACAGTAAACGAACCTAAATTGAAAGTAGATTTACAATCTTACACAGAAAAACATCATTTTGTATTTGACGAAGTTTTCGAGAAATCTTGTTCAAATGATTTTGTTTACGAAAAAACGCTAAGTAAAATTGTAAAGCATGTAAATGACGGTGGTTGTGGGGCTATTATAGCGTATGGGCAGACAGGTACCGGAAAAACATATACTATGATGGAACAAAATACTGGGATCATATACAAAGCTTTGGCGGACATTACAAAAATCAAATCAAGTGGACTGATAACTTTTTGTGAAATTTATATGGGAAATATTTACGATCTAATAAATAAAAGAGAAAAAGTGGTACTTAGAGAAGTAGGAGGTATTGTTCATTTAACAAATAGTACTAGTATGGAATTTAAATCGTATAATGATATTTGTAAAATAATTTATAAAGGGTTAAATTATAGAAAAACAGGCGTGACTGGTGCAAATTCAAAATCGTCGAGAAGTCATGCCATTTTAATCGTCAGTTTTGACAAAAACGAACGAGTGCTTTGAGCGGTAAAAATTCCTTAATTTTCGTTGATTTAGCAGGTAGTGAAAGGGGAACAGACAGAAAAATAAGTTCTAATGAAATAAAAAATGAAGGTGCAGAAATTAATAAAAGCTTATTAGCACTTAAAGAATGCATCAGAGGAATAGAACAGGACAAGAAACACCTTCCATTTAGACAAAGTAAATTAACACAAATATTGAAGAATTCTTTGGTTGGTGAATCTAAGACCTGCATAATTGCCACTATTAGTCCATCTTATGACAATTTAGAACATACTCTTAATACCTTGAGATACGCTTCAAGAATTAAAGATTTTAAAAAATCTGATTCCTCTTGTACGTTTATTTTATCACAAAATTCATCTTCTGTAAATGATATTTCTCAAAGTAGAATTAGTTTATCCACCAATAGTTCTCTTTTATTCAGTCCCCATTTTAATATTTCAGAAGAAGTAGATAGTAGAGATTTGTCAAATATAGAAAAAAAAATAAATCTTAGGAAAAAAATTAAAACACTACTAGAAGACATTTCTACAAAAATAAATACATGTGATTGCGGAGAATTAATAGATTTTTATTGTAAATTGGAAGAAATTACAAAAAATTTGGATAGGTAATAAATTAAATTGTTAATGTTTAAAAGGTTTTTATTAATATGACGTGTAAGAATATTCATTTTTAATGTTTTAATATTTTACAATTATTAGTTATGGTAGTAAATATTCATTTTTGATATATTTAAATTGTAAATATTTTTTAAAGTTTTACCATAGTTTGGTGTGGCTTATAAAAATAAATTTAAATTGTCAATGTATCATATATTAAAAATGACGTGTAAATAAAAAAAATAAAAATTTTATTTAGCGATTATTAGTTGTGTCTAAAGATGCTTTAATAAATCCAGTTAAAAGTTTAGATGGGGAAAAGGGTTTTGCATTAAATTCAGGATGATATTGAACACCAATGAAAAATGGGTGATCTTTAAGTTCAAAAATTTCGGCTACATTATCACATTCAGATTTTCCAGAGCAAATAAACCCTTTCTCTTCAAATTCTTTAATGTATTTACTATTAACACCAAATCTATGTCTATGACGTTCAGACACAATGTTTTCTTTATAAATTGACAAAATTTTTGAGTCACTTAATAGAACAATATTATTGGCACCTAATCTTAAAGTTTTCTTTTGTACACCGTTAAAATCCAAATAAGTTATAATTTGTGTCTCAGATTTGCAATTAAATTCTTCAGATGTTGCACTTTTCATTCCCAAAACATTTCTAGCGAATTCTATGACAGAAAGCTGTAAACCAAGACATATTCCCAATAAAGGTACTTTATTTTCTCTACAATATTTAATTGCTGAAATCTTCCCTTCTATACCTCTGTTTCCAAATCCACCAGGAATTAAAATTCCCATGCAGGTATTGAGTTTATCTAACTCTTCTTTTTGATTTAATTCTATTTTTTCTGCATCTAACCATAAAATTTCAGTGTTTACACCAATTTCAGAAGAAGAAAACAGTATTCCGTGAACAATACTGGAATATGAATCTTGTCCACCATATTTAGCTACTATACCGATACGAACAATATTCTCGTATCTTTTAGCCAATTTTTCAAATTTAGAAAAATAAATATTTGTAGAATCTTTTTCCAAGATATTTAATTTTTTAGACAAGACACTAAAAAACCCTTTAGATTCCAAAAAAGAAGGAACTCTGTAAACTGAGTTAAGATTTGGTAGAAGAAAAATAGAATCTTTTTCTACATCACATTTATCAGAAATTTTATTAATAATATCATCTTTCATGTCACATTGTCCTCTACAAATTATGACGTCACTGTTGATACCATGAGATCGTAAATTTCTAGATGAAATTTGTAAAGGTCTAGTTTTGTGCTCAAATCCATGAAGCTCAACAAGAAAATCAACAGAAATAAATATAATATCTTCTTTCGGGAGGGATCTTTTAAATTTATAGAAAGCTTCAAGATACATAAGAGATTCTGCATCTCCTACAGTTCCACCCAATTCAATGATGACTATTTCTGGTACAAATTTTGTTTTATTAATTTCATCCACAAATTCAGTAGATGACACTATTTTAAATTTGTTAATAATTTCCTCAACACAATGTGGATTAATTTGCAATGTCTTTCCATCATATTCTCCATTTTTCTCTTTGGAAATTACTTCATAAAAAATTTTACCACTAGTGATGGCATTATCGGAATTTAAAAGAACACCTTGGAATCTTTCATAATTTCCAAGATCTAAATCTGTTTCTGTTCCATCATTTAAAACAAATACTTCTCCATGTTCAGCTGGTGACATCATCCCCGCCGAATAATTTAAATATGGATCTATTTTAATATTTATAACATTAAATCCCTTTGATTTCAAAATTGTCCCAACACTACTAGCTACGACTCCTTTCCCTATGCCCGATACAACACCTCCTGATACAATGATATATTTCATGATAGGGGTAAAAAATATTTTAAATTTATATTTTTGAATAAAAATTTTTGACAACTTAAAATCAATGTGTAATTATTAAAATGCATAAACAAAAAAATAAAAACAATTTAGTTAGTTAAATATAAAAAACAATACAAGTCAATAAATACAGTTTAACATATATTACAAGTCAATGTAAATACAGTTTAACATATATTACAAGTCAATGTAAATACAGTTTAACATAAAAAACAAGTCAATTAAATATAGTATAACATATATTACAAGTCAATGTAAATACAGTTTAACATAAAAAACAATACAATTTAAATATAGTATAACATAAAAAACAAGCCAATATAAAAAAGAAAACTTTTTAGTTGAAAAAATTAAATAAAAAAGGAACTCGAGAGTAAGCCTCATTCAGTTGGGTAGACCAATACCTAACAGCATTAAACTATTAAAACGAAAAAAAATGTCGCTTAAGGTGCTTTTTCAGCATATTTCCGAGGACTTTCCATAGAGCATAGCTCCAACGCTGTTCTTCGGTTCCTAGAGGGTAAAAAGAAACTTTTTTAAATATTTAATAATTAGAATAAATAGTAAAGTAATGTTATAAACGGTACAATAAACACTTCTCCAATTTCACCATTTTTGTTTTTTATATTTCTTGCTCCTTGAACATCAGCGGGGTCTGGTTCATAATCTCCAAGACATTGATCAAGATTTACAAATTCGTACCCGTTTCTCTTACCAATTTCTATCAATTCTTCTAATTCATCTAAATCAATATTCTCATATAATGTCACAATAAAGGAATCTATTTGAGGACTAGCTGTCGAAAGTGTAAATTCGAAATCTTCAAGAGTTTTGTCCCCTTCAGGATAACTATAATTATAATAAGATTGAATAATTCCATTCTGCACGAATGTATTGTAAATCTCTGGATTAACATCACCGTCCATTACTGGAGATCTAGCAAATTTTATATCTGAACCAGATACTTTATTAATCGCTTCTATTTGTTTTGTAATATCACTGTTAATAACATCTGGTTCCATTTCATCGTAATTTCTTGATGGTGTAGTTCTTAACCCTACTGTATGTCCATCTTCAATTGCTCTTTTATAAGCACCTCTATATTTCCCAGATGATAACATATGAACAGTAAAATGAAATGTAACTAAGATATCTTTTTCTTGGACTATATTTAATATTTCATCTGTATTGGCCGTTGGGCCTTCATCAAATGTTAATGCTATAAGTCCTGCATTAGTACAAGTACTTGGAAGTGTAACACTTAAGACAATTTTTAAGTAATAAAGTAAATGCATAAATTGAAAAAAATATTTATTTATATACTTTTATAAAATAGTTTGTTTGTTTTTTACCAACAAACTGTAAAATTTATTTTGTAAAAAATCTTATCGCATAAACCAGAGATATTCAAGAATAATCAAAAAATGTTCAAAAATATTTCTATAAGACGACAATCTATCTTTAATATTTGTTTTTTTATGAATTATTTCATTATAGATGCTTTCTGTTTCCAAAGCTACTTTCTCCCATGAGTATTTAGTTTTTAAAAAATTAAAATTTTTGAGAATTTCCTCTTTGTTATAATTTGAAGCCTTTTCCACAACTTTTACTGCAAGATCTTCAGGCGTTGGCTTTGCAAAAGTTATTAAATTTTTTGGTAAAACTTCATGAATACCGCCTACATTAGTTGAAACAACGTGTAATCCACACATTGAGGCTTCTAATATAGCAAGACAAAATGTTTCTGTTAAAGAAGCATTTAAAAATATATCTCCTTGACGAAGAAATTTTCCCGCATCCTTATGTTTAACTTCCCCAAATATTTTTACTCTGTCATTAAGGCAATTTTCGTCTACAACTTGTTCAATTTCATCCCTTTTTGGACCTTCACCAGCAATTAAAATTTTAATTTCTTTATCAAGTTTACAAATTAAAGGAATTGCTTTTATAAGCAAATCGACGCCTTTTCTATAAAACAGCCTTGCCATAATTATAACAACTTTCCCTTTTTGTTTTTTCGAATTTGGATAAAAATTCTCAGCTTTTACCGCGTTTGGTACAATTTTTACAGTTGATTTAGTAAGATGATTTCTTTTAGTAAAATTATCAAATGATGTTTTACTTACACAAATACATCGATCAACTAGTTTAAAAATAAATCTAGAGAATAAATTCACAATTACATTTTCAAATGGACCTTCCTCGAAAATTGAATGTTCAGTCATCACTGTTATTAAATTTAGAGTTTTTGCATGAAATAAGCCTTCAAGACATAAATTGGACATTGAAGCATGACCATGTACAAGTTCAATTTTCTCATAATCAAAAATTTTTTTAAAACAAAGAAAATTTGAATATAAGCTTGGAAAAGATGTATTTAGGGCTACAATAGGCAAATCAAGAGCATAAACTTTTATTTCTTTAAATTCCGGAACTTCTTCCATATTTTTATGTTTATGTGTAATGATAATTACTTTATGTCCAAGTTTAATTAGATTTTTCGATAAATGCCTAATATGGGTCTCAATACCACCCGCTGAGGGATAGTAAAAATCTGTGACCATGGCAATATTAAATTTCTTGAACATTAAGGGTAAAAAAAAGATTTATTCATTATCAGATTCACATGATAGTTCCAAAGCATGTAACCCTTGTAAAAATGCATAATTGACAACTTTATAGACCAACTTTTGTCGTTCAATTCTATTCAGTCCATTAAATTTTTTTGATTTTATGGAAACCTTAAAATGAGTTTCATTTGATTTGTTGTCAATTAACGTTGCATGACCAGAGTGCATAAATGAAAAATTTTCAAAATAAATATTTTCAGTTTCCAATGCTTTTATAAGACTTTGTTTCATTTTTTCTTCTAATTTCATTTAAGGGTTTTAATATTTTTTTATAATCTCTTTAATATTTTCAACTTTTTTATTCCACTTTTCTTTATCAGTAAAAAATAAAGAAGGAGGCATGTTTTCTAGATTATCCTTTTTAAGATAATTTATAATATCACTTCTAAGTTCATTACATTTATATTTTAGATCTCTTTTTTCCAAATTATTATTATCAGTAGGTAAAGTATTGATAAAGTTTATTATAAATCCTTTAGTCTTAAAATGTTCTTGTAAATAAAAATTAGATCTTTCTTCTTTATAAACTAAAAAAATAAATCTTATAAATGACATATCAGAGGAAAATACAGGTTGGAAATAATAAAGAGATCCAAATTTTTTGAAAAAGCTAAATACTGTAACATAATCATAACTTTGTGGAATATTTTTTATGAAAAATGGTTTGTCTACAAAGTTTAAATTTTTTGATGTTTCACTTTTTTTCGTTAACATAAAAATTTAAGGGGCCCTTTATGTCGTCATTTGATGAATTGGAAGAAAAATACAATAAATTTATAAAATCACTTGATAGTAATTTAGCTAAAGATAAAAATGAAATTCATAAATCTATTGAAGAAATGGAAGACATAGCTATTGAAATTTTATGTGCATTAAAAACTCTGCAACGGGATAATTAATATTTACAAATTACGAATAAATAAATCTCTAGTTTTTGTTTCTTTATGCAATAAAATAATTAAAGTTTTTAAATCATTTTTTGAAATTTGCAAATTACCTGCCTTGTACTCAGTCATCGTCTCCTCTAAATCGTATTGAAATAACAAAATAACATTATAAAATCGCAAGTATACAGAAATACTTTCTTTTGGAATGTTAAATGATAATTCTAATAAGTATTTTAGTAATTCGCCTATATCCGCAATTTTATCATTTGGGAGATATTTTATGCATAAAATAGCTTCTAGAACATTTGAATACAAAACATTAAAAAATGTAATTTCAAAGGATAATTGACTATTTATAGGCACAAATTTTTTAACAGACTCTAAAAATTCAAAATGCTTGCCTTTAAAATAAACTTTAAGTAAAATCAGAGAGTCTTGTAAACTTTTAGAAATTTCAGTAGACTTTCTTGTTATCTCACAATACAAACTTTCACGCAAATTTGATAATTGTTGTAAAATCGATAAATGGGAAAATATTCTGAGACATAGCGAAACATCAGCAAATGTCACAAATGTATCTCCATGTGTTAATAATTTATAAAGACCTCTTTCTATTATTTTTGTCGCCTTGGTAATCCTTTTAGATTCTATTTTATTATAAATATTGACACACAATAAAAATCTAAACAATTCTTGTGAAATAAACATAGGCAAAAATTTCGAATCTACTTTTTCAACATAAGACGCTATTTTTTTATTGGAGATATCAACAATGTTATTTGTTTTCTGAGATTTAGAAATACAAATTACCTCTTTCATAATGCAATCTAATGCCCATTCATCAATATTAGTTATAAAATATTCTGTATCCTTAAAAAAACTATTTGTATTAATAATGCATTCGTCATCTACAGTATTTTCTAGTAGTCTATCAACAAGATTCCTTTTAAAAATATCATAAAAAATATTTGTCAAATGTTTTTTCCCATATAAAAATTCTATACTTGTAAAACTTACATCTGAAAAATATTGTTCTTCTTGAATTTCAAAACTTTGATCACTTGCAAAAATTAAATAGAAATTATTCAAATCAAAATAAATTAAAACCTCATTAGGTAAAATATTTTCTAACATTTCCTCCAAAATAAACTTACAAGTCGAATAGCACTTAGTAAAAATTTCAATTTTTTCTTCAATTTTTAAAATGTTAAATAACTCATTTAAATCATTGCTAATTTTAATGATCTTGTAATTTTGACTAGATAAATAAAAGTTGAAATAATTTCCTGGATTAAAAAACCTAATAAGATTTTCTTTGGATACATAAACATCATATATCAATGAATTAAGAAAATTAATACATTTTTTCATAAGCAAATCTTTATCATTAATAAATTCAAACATAGTTTTGATTTCAGTTATTTTAAAACATTCTTTAGAACATAAATCTATCTTTTTCATTTCATTTAGAATATTAGTATATTCTAATTCTAAGGATGCAATTTTATTTTCCATTATATTTTTATCTATTGACTTCAATTTTAATTCAAGTTGTTTAATTTCTTCATCACAATTTTTTAATTTTGTTTTAGCAGTATTATATTCAATTAAATAAAATTCTAAATCCTTTACCTCTTCATAAATTTTATTTATCTCATCCATTGTAAATGGGTAAAAAAATATAATTATGCTAATTTTATTCTTTTTATATTTTTTTATGCTAATTTTATTCTTTTTATATTTTTTTATGCTAATTTTATTCTTTTTATATTTTTTTATGCTAATTTTATTCTTTTTATATTTTTTATGCCAATTTGTTTGTTGAAAACAACAAAGTTCTTTTTAAAAAAAGAAGTTATCCCTAAAATGACTAAAAACAAAATTAATCATAAGCTTGAAAAATTAAAAGCTTTGGTTAAAAAAAAACAAGATTTGATAGAAAAAAAAGAAGAAGTATTATCCATGTTATTTAAATACGAAACTTTGTATTTAGAAAATGCACAAGGCTTACCACTTTCTCAAACAAGTGAATATTATGTAAATAACCGTGTAGAGAAAAAAAAATATTTAGTAAATGACAAGGATAGAATTCTTAGCATTGATTATCCAAAAAATTAAAACTTTTATTTTTTAAAATATGGAGAATATAAATTTTCATCTATTTTAATATCTTTTTTTACAACAGTAATATCTTTTAGTGTTATTTCATTTTTTTCTATTGGTTTAAAATGTCTTTGAATTATTATTTTTTTATTTTCAGATGTTTTTATCAAACTATCTTCTTTTTCTTTTACTTCATAAAAATAGTCGACATCTTCAAGCGTTCCTAAAAAATCTTGATGAATTTCAATTGGTTTAAGATGTTTCCTTTTTTTAGTAATAGGATCGTAAATGATTTGATGATTAAAAGTTATTTTAGCTTTCTCGAAGTTGTTTAAATAATCATCAGGAATCTTTTTTTTCATTGCTATCAAATTCAATACATTTTCAATTGTTTTTCCTTTACTAACAAATTTGTGCGCAGTTAAAACACCAATTCCTGGAATTGAATCAGCATAATCACAACCACTTAGAATGCAAATGTCTTGGATGGCATCTCTAAAAATTCTATCTTTTGCTTTTTCTAAGCATTCAATGGTGTAATGTTCAACATAGAATTCATCAAATTTAAATAAAATGTTTTTACAACCAAATGGAATCATATCACTATCTTCTGTCATAATGCAATCAATATACCCAATGTTTTCTAAATAGCATAATTGTGCATCAGCTTCATACGGGCTGATAATGTACTCAATATTTATATTTTTTAGAAGCACAGTAATTTCATGAATAATATTCCTAGAAACCGACACACATCTTTTCATAATTTCTCTAGCCTTTGTCCAATTATTCTGTTTTATCACATTTCTACTTCGTCTTTATATTTTTCTTTTCTTTGTTTTCTTTCGAAATT
Organism: Cotesia chilonis; assembly: GCA_018835575.1. NCBI lineage: Eukaryota > Metazoa > Arthropoda > Insecta > Hymenoptera > Braconidae > Cotesia > Cotesia chilonis. The sequence goes on from RJVT01000113.1 coordinate 301,374, forward strand.
GGTTTTTTCTTTTGGACTTAAAAAATCGCCATCAAAAATTACAATTGGAATAGCACCGTTAAGTGTCAAGGTTTTCAATTTATTTTCAAACATTTTTATGTGACGAGTAGTTGGAGTATTCAGAAAAAGCTCTTCGGCGACAGAGTTAAGTATTTTATAAAGCCAAGCGTATCCATCAATTCCTATTTTTTTATTTTTAAATTTTTTTATGTGTGTTTTTTTGAGAGTGGGTTTTAGAATAGGAAGAAGTCCTGTAATTCCCATTTCCGGGGTATAAAAATTAGTTTAACGGGATATTAAAAATAAATCTAATATTAATTGTTTAGTGCAAAAAAAGCGACAATAGATTTAAGTTATTATACTTAAATATCTACCAAAAGTTGAATCTTAAAATGTAAATATAATTTTGCAAACGACTAGTAAAACTTAAAAAATATCTAAACATGTTTTTTTAGTATTGTGTTCATTTTCTAATTTTACAAACAATTGCTACAAAAATTTTCAAATTTTTAAAAATTGAAAAATAAGACGATTTTAGGTAAAAATACAATCTGCAATATATTGAAATGTTTTAACAAGATTTAATTGTATTTTGATATTAATTTTAAAATTAAAGCATTTTTGTGTTAAAAAACAATATTGTAAACGACAAAAAAATTCGACTTTATTGTACAATATAAAATTTATTTATACAAGTAAGAGAATAAATAGATTATAAGTTTGTTATAATTAAACTAATTTAGAAAAATAGTCATTTTTCAACCAATAAATTTCTTTTCTTTTAAAATAAAAAATTTTTAGTTTATTAGTGCAAAATTGTGTTTCAAAATAAACTTTTATTGGACAAGGATGACATGTGTTGATTAAAATATCAAAAAAACACTTAAAGACTAAAATTTAGAGCCCCAATGACCAAACGAGTTTGGATGGATGGCTGCTTCGATTTATTTCACTATGGACATGCTAATGCTTTGAGACAGGCAAGTGAATTAGGAAATGAAGTAGTTTGTGGTATTAATTCATTTGAAGATATTTACAAAAATAAAGGGTTGCCTGTGTTTTCAGATGAAGAAAGGGGGGAAATAGTTCGATCTTGTCGTTGGGTGCATGAGGTTGTCTTAAAAGTACCATACACACCCAGTGTAGAACTTATAAAGCAATATAATTGTGAATACGCAATTCATGGAGATGACACTGCTTTGGATAAAAATGGAATTGATGTTTATGCAAATCCCAAAGCTATGGGTATTTTCAAAGAAGTTGGTCGGACTCCGCAGATTAGTACAACAGAAATTGTTGGACGTTTAATGTTGCAAGAAAAAAATAAAATTGAACAATTACAAAAAAATTAAAAAATGAAAATTTTTATGAAAAGTTACTTGAAAAATTCAAATTACCTGTTAAACAAAAAAAAGGAAAAGTTGTTTTTCTTGATGGAATTTTTGATTTGTACCATGCAGGACATTGTCGAGCAATTGAAAATGCTAAAAAAAATGGAGATTTTTTAATAGTCGGACTTTTAAAAGACAGTTTAATTGAAAAATATACAAGGTCTCTACCAATTATGAATGAAAAAGAAAGACTTCTGGTTTTACATTCCAATAAGTATATCGATGAAATAATATTTTCACCTTATAAAATTGATGAAGATTTTTTACAAAAACATCATATTTCTAAAGTTATCAGCTCTTACGACATAAAAGACTTGTCAAGATTTAAAGACATAAAAGAAAATGTTATACATGATTTTTATGAAAATCCATATTCAGATTTATCAACTGATAATATTGTTAATAGAATTATTATAAATTATCAGTCTTTTACTCAAAGACAAACCACCAAAAATGTTCAATAAATTTTGTTTTTAAAATTCTAAAACTTTTTTGTAAGAAAATTTTACCCCAAAATTATGCAAGTTGATTTAAAAAAAGACGAGTTAGAACCAATTCAGCACACTGAAATGATGAAAGTTCACATTGATCTTTCAACAAGTAAAAAAACAGCTATTTCTTTGGCATGTGAAAAATTTGAAGCTTTTGCAAAAAATTTTATTGAAGACATTAAAAAAGAAATTTTACCTAAACAAATAGGAATTGTGCCAACTTTAAAAACTCCCTGTGGTCAAGGTACAAAAACTTGGTCTAAATATAAAATTATAGTTCATCAAGTCAGATTTGGCATTACATCTTCTCATGATCAATTAGAAAAGATTATACAGTTTTTAAAAAATTACCCTGATATTGATATAAATTTAGGAATTTATAATTAAATTAATAATTTCATTTATGATTTATTTTGTAACTCAGTTTCTTCACTTCCATTCATTGTTTTTTCAAATTCTTGTTTTGCATTTTTAAAAAGCTCCAATTGTTGGTTATGCAGTTCCTCAAGTGATAACCCTGATGTTTTAAATTTGTTAATTTTACTTGGTTTTGCTTTTACATAATTTTCATACGAATTTTGAAATTCTTTACATTTTCCTACAAAATCACCAAATCCCTTGTCTTCCAAGGCTTTAACTAAATGTTCAAAAGCTATTGTTTTCTTTTTTTCTTTTTCACAAATAGAAGAAGAATGGATGGAAATCATTTTTAGAAATTCTAAAACACAATTTATGAACAATTCTTTTGCATCTTTACTGACAGTTGTTTGCTTTGGTAGACAACTATTAACAAATCTTTCTACTGTAGATTTGGGTAAAGAATTTTCTTCATCCCTGTTTTCATAATTCATTTTTTTTTATTTTAGGTGATATATAAATATTTTTTTAAAACAAAGTTTAACTTTGAAATTATTCAATAGCAAAAATTTTACATTCTTTTTTGATTTGTTTGTTTTCCTGTAAACAAATATTAAAAAAATTGCATAAATTATGGACAATGAATTTTTAAATGGGTTGATTTTATCATACAATAAAATATTAAAAGAAATTAATTTCTTTAAAAATGAACTTAATTTAATTAAGTCCGAAATTGCTTGTTTATCTAGCAAAATGAATTTTACAGGGTTAGATACAATAAAAGATAAAACCAAAAAGCTGCTTTCTTGTAAAACAAAAGACAAGTTAGTTCCTCCAAAGGCTAAATTGCTGAGAAAAAATAAAACCAAAAAGCTGCTTTCTTGCAAAACAAAAGACAAGTTAGTTCCTCCGAAGGCGAAATTAGTGAGAAAAAAAAGAAAAGTTTCACTCGAAAATAAAATTAATGCTGCTTGTGTCAATGAAACCGAAAATAATGATTTTTTTATAAATTTAGGCAATTCGTAATAAACTAATTACTTTTTATTAAAATTTGCACTGTACAAAAATACACTGACATTAAGTAAAAAATAAATTTTGCAAATAATTCTATTTTCTTTAACTGTAGATTTCTATTTAAAGATTCTTCCATCTCACAAAAGTTTTCTTTAGCCAACTCATATCCTAAAATTCCAAAGAATATAGCAGTAAATATACTAAAATCCAGCATTTGTAAAAATAAAATTGTCGTTATGGCACTTCCTTCTAACTTTCTCCATACATTCATTTTAGCTTTATAAATATAATGAGGTAAGTTAATATGTTCAAATTTTAACAAAAGAAATATCTTTATACATTCTGAAGAAAATAAAAATATACAAATTAACAATTCAAAGTACATAAACAACCTTGGATTGATATATAAAAAAAAGTAGTAAAACAAGTTGCCCTTCCATATCATAAACAAAAATAAAATAATTCTTTATAACAAAATTGTAAAAAACAAACAAACTGTTTTTTCTAAAAATATAAATAAAAAAATATTTTGCATAATTTATGAAATAAATTTACCGTTATATGACGGGAAAAGAAATTAGTTCAAGAATAGTAGGAATAGATCTTGGAACTACAAATTCATGTGTATCAATAATGCATAATAATATTCCACATATTATAGAAAATGAGGAAGGTGGAAGAACAACTCCTTCTATAGTATCAATTTTTAAAAATAAAACTATTGTCGGAGAACAAGCCAAAAACAATATTACGCTGTTTCCCAAAAATACTGTTTTTGCATCAAAAAGATTAATAGGAAGAAAGTTTGATGATTCAGAATTGAAAAATTATCTTAAAAGTTTACCATATGAAACTATTAAACATTGTAATGGGGATATTTGGATTAAGATAGATGACAAAAAGTATTCCCCTGCACAAATCGGAGCTTTTATTTTAACAAAGATGAAAAATACTGCCGAAAAGTTTTTAAATTCTAAGGTTGTCAAGTCAGTAATTACAGTTCCTGCTTACTTTGATGACATGCAAAGGCAAGCAACAAAAGATGCAGGAAGAATTGCTGGATTAGAAGTTTGCCGTGTAGTTAATGAACCTACAGCTGCGGCTTTAGCTTATGGGCTTGACAAATCTGCAAAAGGTACTATTGCGGTTTATGATTTAGGTGGTGGTACGTTTGATATTAGTATATTAGAATTAGACGATGGAATATTTCATGTTAAGTCTACAAACGGTAATACTTTTTTAGGGGGCGAAGATTTAGATAACAAATTGGTTGATTATATTAATGAGAAATTTAAAAGTAAAAATGGAATTGATTTATTAAAAGACGAAACTGCTTATATTAGAATTAAAGAAGTTGCAGAAAGAGTTAAAAAAGAATTATCTAACAGTTTAATATCAAATATTAATATACCTTATATTTATAGTGACAATAAACAACATTATCATCTTAAAGAAACAATTACTCGTGAAGAATTTGAAAAGATAACTAGAGAATTATCAATAAAACAATTGAACCTTGTCAAAAAGCCATGAAAGATGCTCAGATTACAAAAACAGATATTAAACATGTTATATTAGTAGGAGGAATGACTAGAATGCCGTATGTTAGAAAAGTTGTTAAAAAGATATTTGGAATTGAGCCTTCTACAAATATAAATCCCGATGAGGCTGTAGCGAAGGGAGCTGCTTTACAAGCAGGAGTTTTAGAAGGAAAAATTAAAGATGTGTTATTATTAGATGTTGTACCACTTAGTTTAGGAATAGAATTATTGGGAGGTGTTTTTAATAAAATTATAAATAGAAATTCTACGATTCCTTTTAAGGAGACGCATAGTTTTTCAACATCTGAGGATAATCAATCTGAGGTTGATATAAATATTTATCAAGGCGAAAGAAAAATGGTTAAAAATAATAAATTTTTAGGAGCAATAAAATTGAAAAATATACCAAATGCACCTGCTGGAGTTCCTAAAATAGAAGTTACTTTTGAAGCTGACGCAAATGGAATTTATAAAGTTTCAGCACAAGATGCTATAACAAAGAATAAACAAGAAATTGAAATTTTACCATCTAGTGGTCTAAATGAAGATGAGATTTTAGAAATGATTAGGGAAGCTAAAAATGATGAGCTAGCAAAAAGTTAAGCCAATGAAAAAAAGAAAATTTTGTAATTTTTGACGTAGAAGAAGTAAAGAGTTTTTTTAATAAATCTTTTTTGTTTTGACACATTCTCTTTTTTTTGGATCAAATAAATTTTGTTTCAAAATATAAATAAAATATCCTCAATGTAAATAATATGGTTGATAAAAATTATGAAGAGGAAAATTTTACTAGTAGTGTTGAAAAATTATTAGAAGTATCTGGAAATAATATATGTATTGATTGTAATATTCCAAATACACAATGGGCTTCAAAAACATTTGGAATTTTCTTGTGTTTTGATTGTACATCCACTCATAGATCTTTAGGAGTCAATACTTCTTATGTAAAAAGTCTTAATATGGACAAATGGAATGAAATTGAATTTACTTTTATGAAATTAGGAGGAAATAATAATTTTCGAGAGGTTGTAAAGAAATACAATTTACAAAATAAAGAAAGCAATGTTTTATATTCAGACCCAGTTATAAAAAAATATGGTGAAAAGCTTAAATGTAAAGTTTATGAAAAACTAGGTATTAAAGAAGAAGAATTTAATTTGACTGAAACAAAAAGAAAAGTAGAACCCAAAACTAATTATTACAACAGGTTTTATAATCCACCAGTAGAAACAAAAAAAAATACTTTTTATGATACTTTAAATGCTGTTTCTAATTCTTTTATTTCTGGTGTTAAAGAAGTTAAAAATAAGACTTTTGAATATGGGGAGATGATTGGAAAGCATGTGATAATTCCATCTGCTATTCTTTTAAAAAATCAAACAAGCAGTTTAACTTCTTTTTTGAAACCATCTGAAAAAAAAGAAAAAAAATTAGAAAAGAATTTTTATAAATTCGAAGATGACGAACTTGATGATTTTAGTAAATGGGACTGAATAAATTTTTATTTTTTTAAGCTTTCATAGATGTTTTAATTTTTTCTGCATGTTTTGAACTTTTCAAGTTTTTTTTTTACATATTTTAATTTTTTCTACATGTTTTTAATTTTTACTTAAATTTTGCAAAACTATTTTTCTGTGTCTCAATAAATTGACTTATTTGGTATTAAAATATATTTTTATATAATTTTTATCCCCAATGGAAGACTGTCACAATAAATTGGTGATTTGTTGTAAAAACCCAAAAAAAAGAGCAAAATTTTTGTGTACACATTTTAGAAAACTTTTTTTACCAAACACAACTTTCAATCTGAGAGACAAAAACGTTAGTGTTAAAAGATACAAAACATTGGGAGAAGAACTGAAAATGAGTCATTTTATTGTTACTGGAGATAATTACATAAAAATTGGACAAAGACCAAGTGGACCGACAATAACATTTAGTATTGAAGAGTATGTAGCTAAAATGTCTAACCAAATTAAATCTATTTATTTGGAAGAGCCAGTTATCACTTTTTCGGGAAATTCTAAATATGAGGATTTTTTTAGGGAATTAAGTCACCCGAGCAAAAAACCTACTAGAAATATTCATTTTCATTTTAATAATGAGAATATTGAAATTAGACATTACAAGATAGAAACAAAAGAAGAAGAGAACATAAAAGTTGGGTTAACAGAAATTGGTCCACGTCTTACTTTGAAAATTAAAAAAGTCGAAGAAGATTTTTTTCCTATGTGAATTTGAAAAATAAAAAAGTCGAAGAAGATTTTTATTTTCTACTTATAAAATTTTTATTTTCTTTTTAAAAAATTTTTAGTTTCTACTTAAAAAATTTTTAGTTTCTTCTAAGGCTTTTTTAAATTCAATTGTTTTACACTTTTCCCTAAACCACGGGCTTATTTCATTTTTATATTTTACATATCTATTGTCTATTAAGTAAATACAAGCATAATCATTTTTGTGCCTGATGGCTCTTCCAATTGTTTGATTAACTTTTTTTAAAGTATTTTGCAATAAAAAATCATTTCCAAAAAATTTTACTTTTTCTGAAATTTCAACAGTCAAATTTGGAAAAGGCACTCCGAAAATGACTAATACTCTACATAACTCGTCATTAAAATTCATACCTTCACTTAATTTACCACCCATGACTGCTATTAAAACACATGACTCTTTTTTTACATTTTTTTTATAATCTTCAAATGAGTCATAATTTTCAAAAAAATATTTTTGACTAAAATAATCTTTTTTAACATTTCTAAATAATATTTAGAAGGTACAAATATAACAATACCACCTGTTTGAATATTTTTACTAAATTTCGCAATAATCTCTTTCATAGATGTTTGGATAAAATCACTATCTCTAGTTTTTTCTGTTAATTCAAAATTTTTTTTTTCAAAACTCGAAATTAAAAATCCTTTAAAATCTGTAGCTACGGAATTATACGCGAAATATTTAACACTTCTCGTTTTAAAAATATCTTTTAAGAAGTTGATTGGTTCCATCGTACCTCCAGCAAAAATCACAGATTGACAATCAAAAAATGGTTCAAAATATAATTTTGAGTCTATTGGAAATATTTTTATAAAATTTTTAGAAATCTCTACTTTGCAATTTGTGTCGGAGTTAACAAGCAAAGTTAAAAACTTCAACAGATCAAATATTTTTGTATTTGAGGAATCTAGTTTGCCTAATAAATTCCAAGATTTTAAATCTTCTACAATAGAAAGCATATTAAAATGTAAAAGATCCGATTCAAATAAAAATGTATTAATTTCAAAGACACCTTCCTGACTACTTTTGTATTTTAATAGAATTTGTAGTATTTCTACAAATTTCAAAACAATTTTGTTGTTGTTTTTAAATCTAATAAAAATTTTTAAGAATTTTTCTAAAGATTCAAAATATATTATTTTTGTATTTATACTATTTACAGTCTCTATAATATTATGTGCTTCATCAATAATAACAATACTATTAATTAAATTTATACCTAAGCTATTTCTTGATTCTTCATTAAACAATAAATTGTAAGGTAAGAAAACTATTTCACATCTTTTAAAATATTTTTTACTAAAAAAATATGGACATGTTTTATTTTTTCTTCCTTTTTTTACGAGTTCCTCAATGTCCAAAATGCCGGAAACCAACATGTCATTTTTATAAAATTCACATTCTTCGTTTTTTCTTAAATTTTTACATTTCTGGTTAACTTTGTCAATTTCGTCTTTATTATCGATTTCCCTGTTTATGCAGTAAATTTTCCTAGACCCCAAAATTACAGAATTAGTTTTTAAATTTAATTTTTTAAATTCATTTATGCATTGTTTTAATTGAAAATGAGTTCTAGAACAAAAATAAATTTTAGTTTTACAAATATTCCCTAGAATTTGTTCAATAAGTAAATCTTCTTCTTCTATTTCAGTTATAAAATCTATAATACTTAAAAGTAATGATAAAGTTTTCCCTGTACCTGTAGGACTAGAAAATATTCCTATTTCCGAATTATTTATAGTAGAATTACAGTCAGAAATAAATTTCTTTTGAACATCATACAATTCTGGTATGAACATTTAAGGATAAAAAATTAAAATAAAGAGAATCAGAAAAAGTTTTTCATCAACTGTCAGTCAGGGATAACTTAATTCATCATTTTCTAGGGGTAGAAAAAAACTTAAATTTATAGTAAAAAAATGAGAATTATTTTATTTAAATTTTTATACCAAGTTTTAATACTAAATATTATACATATATTGAGATTTTATACTATATATTTTTATGTATATATTTAGTTTTAATATTTTGTAAATGCATATATTTAGTTTTATACTGAATATTATTATGCATAGACTATGTTTTATTGCATAGAATATGATATAATAGATAAACATTAATTAATACTAAATTATTTGCATAAACACTTAATAAATAAAATATAAGTCTTCTTTACTTATAAGATGTAGTCTGTAACAACCCAAACAAATGGTTTATAAAAAGCAATTTTAAAATTATTATCTTGTAGTGAACAAACAATTGTATTCTTTTTTCATTCTTTTGTATGCTTGGCATTAAAAGAAGTCTTTTATTTTAATAATGACAATATGTTTGTCTTTCTGTAGCTAAAAAAAGAATGGAAATTGCCTAAATAAAATTATCTACTTATATAATAATATTTACTTAAAAAACTATATGCTCTTTATATTTTCACTTGTCTAAAGTTCTCATTGAACAATTTTCTTTTAGTTACCCCATGAAAGAGACAGAGTTCGAAGAATTTAAAAAAAATTTAGATGATTATGTTCCTATTATTCCCGACTCTGTTTTAGATTATTACATGCAAAAATCAGGTATAACTTATTCAGACACTAGAATAAAGAAACTTGTTTCACTTTTATCTCATAAATTTATTTCTGATGTTTGTGCTTCTTCTTTCCAATACCACAAACTTGGACAGAAAAATGCACAGAAAGACAAAAGGTTTAGTAAAGACAAGAAACCAACATTACAAGTAGTAGATGTAGAAAAAGCACTAGAGGAAGTCGGTATTAATATAGCAAGGCCACATTATTATATGTAATTAATAAAGACTTTTTTATTAAATGGGACGGCATACTTAAATAAGTTTAAAGTTTATGCATTTTTAATCAAATTAAACAGTTTATGCATTTTTAACCAAATTAAATCTACTTACATTAAACTTTTTTACGAATATATAGATTTAATTTACTTACATTAAACTAATTTACAAATAAAAAATTGGATGATCTATAAAAATTTATTGATTAAGAAAAATAAAATTATATAAAAAATTTTAAATTTCCCAAAATTAAAATCTTTATAATTTACGACCTTTGAATGTTTTTTCAAAAAATTTACTTCATTTTTAAACATCTGTACTTTTTCTTTATCATTTGTTATAACACAAAAATTAAGTTCTTCGTCCCGCTCACTACTTCTCCTATTAAAATTTGAAGATCCTAGAATTGTAAAACATGTATCTCCTTTAAAAGCCCATATTCCTTTTTTATGCATTGTATACCCATTTAAAGCAAAATGGTACAATTTAGCATTTGGAATATTTTTTATTGTTTTATATGAACTGTATTTGTATAAAGTACTGATGATACCTCCATATCTCCCAAAATTATTAAAAATATTATATTTTGGATCATTTACAAAAAAATTTAAATTTTTTTGTCTTTTTAAATATTCACAATAAAGAGACGGTAAATTGAAATATGCAGATGAAATATACACAGAATCATATTCTTCATCAAACAGATTATAAAACACATTTCTTTCATCTAATCTGTCATAGGTAAACAAATGATTAATTTTATTTTTATAATCAAAATTGTGTTTTATTTGTTCTACATTTTTATTAGTTAAATCAAATCCCAGTTGTCGGTTTTTTATCACAAAATATCTATCGAGTCTATTTTTGAAATAGAAATCATCAAAATTTGCACCGGTTAAAATAACCTCATCATCAAAAACATACAATTTAGAATGAAATTGTGCTGAAAGTTCTTTTAATCTTAAAAAATCAAAAGCAGTGCTTACATCAACAAATTGAAAAAATTTCAAATTTTTCTTTTTTACTAAATTTATTAGTTTTTTAGAAGATCTCTGGTTTTTGTCACAAACTATTTTAGTTTTTTTATTTTTTCTTTCTCTTTCAATGCATAAATTTATTAATTCTCTGCATATCTTTCCTTCTCCACAATACATTGTGTAAATAGTAGCACTATTAGAATTTATTAAAGAATTTTTAACTTTCATATGAAAATCTACCGGTGATTTTATTTCTTTAATTTCGTCAACAGAATAAAATTTGAATTTTTTAAACTTCTTCAACATTTCCATCTATAGTAAATTTGGGGAAAATAATTTTTTAAAAATTTAATTTATCTGTAAACATAGTATTGTTGTAAAATAGAAAATTGTTACATCAATTTCTCCTTTGTAAAAATAAAGGAGAAATTTCAATATAAATATTTCTACAGTTGTTTTACAATATGTTTTATAAGGCAGTTCTGGTTTATAAAAACTAATGATTATGTTGCAACCTTGCACCTCAACTTTAATTATACTTTAGTTTGTTTACATCCTTTAATCTTCAAATTTTAAATAGATTATTTTGTTCTTCCTTTTTATATCAAACATTTATACAAATATGAGATCTATTAATTATTAAGATGAGTTAAGACAATGTATTTTTTATAAAAATTCTTATGTATGCTTGGGATCATTGTCTTATCTTACAGATATATCTAGTACTAAAGCATTTGTAAAATACTTCTCTACCCTTTTTAAAATAACATAAATCTCATTTATGCTTTATTTTTATTTCTCAAATATATTCTTTTTATTAGATAAATAAATATTTAAGTTTGTCATAATATCCTGTTATATTTATATTGTATACGTTTGATATAAAAATAACTAATCTCTATACAATAAATATTTAGTATGATAAAAATTGATATCTATATTATTATGTCTTTAATCTATAAATTATTAAATGTGTACTATAAATATTAATTTTATTTTTAATATTAAAAAATTTACCCCAGAATGACTGGAAGAGAATCATTAGAAGAAAACGAATTTAAGTCTGAGACAACTTCTTTTGAAGAATTAAAAAAGGCGGGTATCGGTGTTGCTGATATAAGTAAATTAGTAGAGGCAGGATTTAATACAGTTGAAGCTTTGGCTTTTGCACCAAAAAAGCAATTGCTTACAATTAAAGGGTTTTCTGATATTAAAGTTGATAAACTCATCAAAGAGGCAGCAAAACTAGTTCCAATGGGATTTACAACAGCGTCCGCTTATCATCAAAAACGAAAAGATCTTGTGTATTTGACAACTGGATCTTCTGAGTTGGATAAACTTTTAAATGGTGGATTCGAGTCGGGAAGTATTACAGAAATATTTGGGGAATTCCGTACTGGGAAAACACAGTTATGTCACACCGTTGCTGTGACTTGTCAACTTCCACCAGAACAAGGTGGTGCCAGTGGAAAAGCAATGTACATCGATACTGAAGGAACTTTTAGATCTGAAAGGTTTTTTCCTATTGCTGAGAGATTTGGTCTTGATCCAGAAGAAGTTTTAGAAAATATTTCGTATGCCCGGGCTTATAACTCTGATCATCAGTCACAACTTCTAGTACAAGCTTCTGCACTTATGTCCAGTTCTAAGTATGCTGTGCTAATTATCGATTCTGCTACTGCTCTGTATAGAACAGATTTTAGTGGTAGAGGAGAGTTGGGTGCTAGACAAATTAGTCTTGCTAGATACCTTAGAGATTTAGTAAATTTAGCAGAGACATATCAAGTAGCTGTTATTATTACCAACCAAGTTGTTTCAAATCCCGATGGTGCTATGGCAATGTTTGCTGGTGACGTAAAGAAGCCAATAGGAGGAAATATTATGGCACATGCTAGTACTACAAGATTGTCTCTAAGAAAAGGTAGGGGATCTGTACGAGTTTGTAAAATTTATGACTCGCCATTACTACCAGAATCGGAAGCTATGTTTAGTATTACAGAAGCTGGTATTACTGATCCAGAAGATTAAGATAATATTTAATTAATAAATCTTAACTTTTTAAAAATATATTTTAGTACTTTTTTATAAAAAATTTCTATAAATGTATCTATTGACTACTTATATAATATGTAACACATACTATATACAAATTATCATTTGAGTAACACATACTATATACAAATTATCATTTAATACTAATATTAATCATTTTTTTAATACCAAACTTTATAAGTCATTATATAATACTAATATTAATCATTATATTACTACTAATATTAACATAATAAATTTTAACCCTCTTATGCCACAGAATAATTTTGTAGAGCAGCACATAAAAAAATATGGTAGACAATTAGATTTTGAAGTAAAACAACTAAAAAAAGAAGCAAGAGCTGGAGCAATTTTAGGAAGAAAAATAAAAAAACTCCATGGAATTAGAGCGAAGTTGTTTACTAAAAAAAGAAGAAATGAAAAAATACAACTCAAAAAAAATCTTAATATTAAAGAAAATAAAGACAAAACAATTACTACACAAAATGAAGACAACCCTTTACCGCATTTTTACTTGATAGGGAATGTCAACAGCAAGGGAAAGAACTTAACAATAAAATTAAACAACAAAGACAAGATAGAGCAGCAAAGTATTCTGTGCCAATAGCTGAAGTTAAAGGACTTACAGAAGCGGAGGTATTTGGAGTTGTGGCTTCTGGAAAAAGAAAATCTAAACATTGGAAACGAATGGTCACTAAACCTTGTTTTGTTGGAACAGATTTTACTAGAAAACCTCCTAAATACGAAAGATTTATTCGTCCAATGGCTTTAAGATTTAAAAAAGCTCATGTTTCACACCCCGAATTAAAGACTACTTTTTGTTTGCCAATTTTAGGATTAAAACAGAATCCTCATTCTGAAGTTTTTACGAACCTTGGTGTTTTGACTAAAGGGACGATAATTGAAGTTAATGTTAGTGAACTTGGTATTGTAAATTCTCAGGGTAATATTACATGGGGAAAATATGCACAGATTACAAATAATCCAGAAAATGATGGTTGTATTAATGCCGTTTTATTGGTCTAATAAATTTTTATTCTACATTTGTATTGTATATTGTGTTATAGATTGTTTTATATATTGTGTCATAATTTTCTTATGATTTAATAATTTAACATATGTATATGTTTTTCATATTGTTTTATATATTTGTATTATAGTTGTTTTATAATATATGTTTTTTACAAGTTTATGTATAAATTTGTATTGTATATGTTTAATAATAAAATCTATATTTAATATATGTTTTTTATTCCGTAATAATTTAATAAAGTGTTCAAATCAATAATATTTAATAATTTAATATAAGATTTAAATTCAATGATATATGATTTTATATATCCATAAATTTATATTTCTTATTTGGTTTTTTTATTAAAACTCCTCTATAATTTAATTGTTCTATGACCTCAGAAAAAGATTTAGTAATTTCTAAAGTTTCATAAAGATCTTTGATTTCTTGGGTATCAAACAAAGAATCTTCTTTTTTTAGTGACTCAATTTTTAATAAATCAATAAAATCTTTTACATTTTGTTTCTTACTGGTTTTTTTTATTTCTGACTCTATAATTTTTTTGTATAAATCAATACTAAATGAAGCATCTTCCTTATTACAAATACTTCTTAATTCCATTTTGGCTCTTGCTTCAGTAATCCTTATTAGAGATTCTAAATCTCTTGTTGTTATTCCATTTCTTTCTCTAATACTCAAATAGAATTTTCTAATTTCTTCTTTTGCTGTGTTACTGAGAGAAGGAAAAACAGTTGCTCTAGCGTAGGAAATATATTTTTTTAATAAATTTATAGGAAAAAGAATTGTTTCTTCCGTTCTTATTAAATTTTTTATAAATTTATCTGTTTTTATATTTTTTATAATCTTATTGTAATCTATCGTACTGGAAGAAGATGATAAATGTTTCTTTTTTAAAATTTGATCAGATATTTCATAATTTTCTTTTTCGTTAAGGTTGTCGATTAGTACAAAAATCAAATCGAATCTTGAAAGTAAGGCATTATCAAATTTTAAATTA
>RJVT01000114.1:0-269710 GCA_018835575.1 Cotesia chilonis
CGATTGTAAACTTTACCAATTGTAAATTAGCCGTTTTCAAAACTTCTTATATACTTTTCAATGAGTCCGTCGAATCTGCTCTAATTTTCAGAGAAACTAATTTATGAAAGTCCTTTCAGATGCCTCAAAGCGTTTTTTGATCCGTCGATCCGTTAAGAATTACGAGACATTTAGAAACGGCTATTTACATTTCCACAAAGTTTATAATCGGCTAATTTTCAAGTTTCTGCAGTAAGAATTGGCTAAATTCACGTACCTACAGATTTTGTTATTCGTTATTTTTTAAATGACTAAATTTATAATTGGTGAAATTTAAATTTCGCCAATTTCATTAATATCATTTTTTATTTGCGACAAATTTTACAAATGACATTATCGACTGATTTCCAAATTTAGAGTTAATAAACATTCTATTTTACAAATGGCTATTTTCCTCTAATACTAAAAACATACTTAAATTAATGACCACGATTTTATGTTCGTTTTTAAGGTTACATATAATTTAATACTAAGACTTATATAATTATGTATAATTTATAATAAACTATAATGTCTTTACATATGTTTGTTTTAGGTTATATATAATGATAATAATTTTATATAACTAACGTCATTACATGTGTTCATTTTTAATATTTGCTCGAGCATAAATATTCAAGTTCTCATCAAGAAAACCTTCGGTTATAATCAAAAAGCGATCATTTCGTGGGCTTCATAATTAATTGGATTTCCCAACCACAAATAAATTTGTAATCTCCGAGCTTGTTCATTTTGATTAGTTTCTCCATTTACATATAAGCATTTGTACACCTTGAATATTTTTAAGTTATTAACTTCAAGACTTTCATGTATATTTAATTTAGAGAATTTATTAAATTTAACCATTAAATAATTGTCTTCGAATAAATTAATTTATTAATAATCAATTAATCTTTCTATCAGTGTATATTTGATAATTAATAATTTAAAAATAAAATAAAAAAATTTTGTTTATTACGCATCGATCGAGCATACGATTTGCATTACTTGTAGTTGTTAAAAACTCTGTTATTCAAGTAAGTCTCATAGGTAAACGGGTAAAGTAATAGTCTCCCAAGCGTCAGGCCTCAGGTTCGGTTCCCGCGCGTGACGGTTTTTTTTTCTATGGAAATAAGTCTATATGATTGTATATAGTTATATATAATTATATAGGGCCATTTTTCATTTATAATTATATATGGTATTATATATAATTATGTCTAATTATATATAACTTTTTTTACTCGGGTATGGAATTATTTTGAAAATGGAATATTTTCACTCAGAATGCATTATGGGATTTGTAAAAATTTATTCTGAAAATAGTATGTATCCACTCTGGTTACATTCTGGTTTTAATATGTATTCTTTCTGATTCCAATATGTATTCGATCAAGTTACATTCTGAATTCAAAATGGATTCATTATAGTTTCGATATGTATTCATTGGTTTTACTCTGGAAACATAATGACAAATGTACACAACACACTCTGGAAACATGCTGGAATCAGTCTGATTATAGAATGTTTCCAAAGCGATTCACAGTGTTTCCAGAATGAATCAAGTTTGCGAGGGTAATAATTAAATTTCGAATATTTTCAATTACAATTTAATTCTCTAAAATCCGAATTCATTCGACTTATAACTTTGATTAAAAATTAGTCACGAGTTTAATTCTCAACATAAAATAAATCAAATTCTTGTAGATTTTCTTGCAACAATTCTAATAAACGAATCTCGGACTTGATAAGCCACGTTGCTAAATAATTTCTTAGGAAATTTTTTCACGATGATGACATAAAATTAACAGGATAAAATTTTTCCGGAACTTAAATTCAATACAAAATTTCCTCGTGGGATTTCCCGATAAGTTAATTAAAAATTATTAAATAATAAACAATTTTCTCAGTTGAATAAAATCATAAATTTTTGGCCAGGTTTAATAAAACAAATTCTCAATAATTAACATTAAATAAAATATTTGCGAGCTCAAAACAGACGCCAATTTTTATGCTAGCGCGTGGTGACTTTTTGACCTTGGGTATACGTTAACTGCGTCGCACCTTTTACAGAATGCTTAACCCATCTGCGGGAATACCATGGAATTTTTTCGAAGAATTTCTATTCGATGTTATTTTATTAAATAAAACAGTTGTACGTGAATCAATTTTCCCGATGTTTGGAATTAATTATAACTAATCAAACAATAAATTTTTATGACATAATTAACACCACAAAGTCCTTGAGGAGTCCTCGGGTATAAACTCCCTTGAGGTACTCTCGACGAAACTAGCGAATAGAAAATTCCAATTAATTAGCTACTGAATTATAAATGTTAATTATTGAGAAAAGTTAATTATTAAATTAGTAAATAGATTAAACGTTCTAATTAATAAATGGGAAAGGAGAAGTAACCGAGTATTAGGTAAACCGCGGTCCACTTCTTTCCCACAGAGTAATTCTGGATACCTTGACGAATAAAACGACGTTCTAACTCACTCGTTGAGGATGAAGTCCTAGTTGTAGTTGGCTTCCTTCGTCTCGTCACTACTCCGGGGATCGGTCCTTCTTGATTTCCCGTGGCACTCTCTGGCGGTCACACTACTTCTCCTTTTTTCACTGCACGGCTCACCTATAATAACCCAAAACTACCCCCTCCTATTCTCTTTTTAGGCCCGAAGATCGAGACGCGCTATTGCTATGTCGAATAATTATCGATATCCGGCGACTTATTGATTAAGGGTAATTTTACCCTGATACATACGTATCAATTTCCGGTTCGAGTATGTTTTGCAATTACAATCAATAAGTCCAAGGTCAAACATTGAAAATAGCGGTGTAGATTTGTCATTGAATGCTTTTCTCATGTTCAACTATACGTTGCGTTTTCTAGAATTGGAAATGCTGAAAAATTTGTTAATTTAAGCAGAAGGAAAAATGACAAGAATAGAGTATACAAGAAAGTATAATATAATTCTACTCGGCGTAAATAAAATACATACTGTTATTTATATCTAATAATGAGTAATATCGTATTGTAAGCGAAATGGTAACTTTCCATTGAATAAATATTTTTAATAAAAAAGAAATTATTTACTTTGTACTCTTATTTTTTGATTCAAGATTGAAAATAGTAAGTGGAGGCTATTTATTATCATTTCGAGTTGGTTGTCGTGTTTGAGGGACCTTTTCTTTGCTGGGTTTTTGTTTCTGTTTTCATTTTATGGGTTTTCACCTTCGAATCCATAAAATAAAAACTTAACGGTTTAGTCTGTTAGGGAAATTTACCTGTTGTCTAAACCTCTTTAAACCCGGCGACTTAAATACAAAATTGTATTTTTACGGACGTAACTAAAATTTATTTGCTTAAAATTTATTTGTCTAGAACTAGCCGTTTCCCATCCGCTTCGCTGGGCGAATTGAAAAAGGAAGTCAATTAAATTTTATGTTTCATTTTTTTTTTCATGTTTCCAGTATTCTCCTTTTTTGTTAATTTGTATGAACTTAAATATGCCCGCGATAGAACTGTAAGCATCGATGTTGTTTGGATGCACAAATTGTTTATTTAACATAAAAAAAATTAGTTTATTTCGCCGGTTTCAATTATCAGTAAATTTGCGAAATTATTGCAAATTGTTTATTTAACAATAAAAAAAAATTAGTTTATTTCGCCGGTTTCGATCAACAGCAAAAAAAAATAAATGAATAACTAATCAATAGTTTATATGGGATCGCTGTTACCCGTCGAGTAATTCGCGGGAACAAAGCTCGAGGTGCGACAAAATGTTTCAAAGTACATCTCCAACTCAAACAACTATACACAATGTCATAACTACTTATTATAATAGAATTTGGCACCGGGTACCTGGCTGACGTCACCGAAGCCGGAATTTACAACGCATTGTTGAATTCCGGTACACAATTAATTTCGGACTCAATTCCGAAGTCGTGAGCAAATATTAATTAAAAAAAAAACTTTTAATAAGATTATCGATGATAATCTAATTTAATCGCGATTCGTGGTGAAGTCACCCAGGTAAAATAACAACTGCGACCGCGCTTACCCCACTCAGTCGACCTCTCGGTATGGGTATCAAATAAAAAAAAATCCGATGTCGGCGGTGCTGATGAACGTGATTCCTTGACGATGGCGTTTTCCCCGGGAACGGCGAATCGAACGTCACAAATGTAGTTGTCGTCCTTGACTCTGATACAACACTCTCTTCAGTATTCACTGAATTATACTTTGACAACAAAACGGCGAAATCCACGAACAATTTCCCGTGTCGATTTTTCAAGTAAATAATAATACTTTTCCTCGACAAAACAAAAAACAAAAAAAGAAACGGTTAAATTTTTAATAGCGATAGCAAAGTATTGCGTTTTAATAATAATTAATTTCGTATTTTTCTCTAGCACGTGGCATATAAGCGTTCGGTCAGAATTAGTACTGGCTTTTCCGTTTTCCTTTTGCCAACACGTGGTCTTTCCTTCAGCACCGCTAATGAGCTGCGCGTCCAATCAGCCGTCGTACGATAAATAGCCGTGATCGATGATTGGTCGATTTACCAATTTAGTTCGAAATTCGGCGTTCAGGTGGAGCCTCGACGTGTCTCCCGCCGTTTCAACTTCAGTCGTTCGTGGAGTCCGATTCCGTGCCTTGCTAGTCACGCTTGCTCCTCCCAGATGTCTCCTCGGTCGTTGATATCGACTGAAATGCGGGTTCGCCCGGTCGCTTTCCCCATTCATATATCACTCACTCTATATCCGATACATTGAATTTAGTTCGGACGCATCCATTCCTCATTATTACTAATTGGCGCGGTTCGGCTTAAATTTACCTCGAGCTTTGTTTTATGACCGGGACCACTTGGGGCGACACAGTCGCGTCGAATCTCAGCATTTCATCAGCTTGGCCAACACAAGGCTAAATAATACCAAAAAAAAATATTCTCTAGTTGGATTCTAGGTGGGAAATTTCCCACGTCACAACACCTCCCCCCAGACGTTGACTGGGAGCCACATGGGTCGCAGAATCGGTGCCATTGGTCCCTTCACCTGAATATAGGGGTAGGATGCAACATAAATGAGAGCAAATGTACAAGAACGAACGTTTATTAAAAAAATAATGATAATAAGAA
Organism: Cotesia chilonis; assembly: GCA_018835575.1. Lineage (NCBI taxonomy): Eukaryota > Metazoa > Arthropoda > Insecta > Hymenoptera > Braconidae > Cotesia > Cotesia chilonis. The sequence continues at coordinate 5,161 of RJVT01000114.1, forward strand.
AAAAATAATAATAAAAATACATTATTAATACTCCGCTCAGCGGCACGTTCAATTTACGACGTCACGCGACGGTGACACAAAACTTGTACGCAACGGCGTATCGAAGGAACACACAAAAATATCAAATTATCAAACTAACAAAACAATAGGAAAATATAACCATGATTAGTTACTCAGTACTTGCTTCCCCTATTGGGCGGCAGAGATCAGGTTTCGCTTTGCGAATCCACAAGCGCAACGGCGCATACAAGACATACAATCAAACACAAAAAAAAAAAAAAAAAAAATTAAATAATAACAAAATTGAAATCACGGCAGGCGACGAACCACTCGTTAGCCGACGTATCGGCTACCCACGCCTTTCGGCACGGATTAATGTCGTCCCTGGCGGGAGTCAGCGTCTCGAGGCGGCAGACCAAAAAGGGTCGGCTTACATCGCGGGCACTCCTCGAAGTAGAATCCTTGGTGCCCGCAGTGAGCACAGAAGGTTCCCCGCGGAAATGGGCAGTCGGTCATGTTGTGGCCCAGGCCACAATTCCAACATCCGGCATGGCGGACTGGCGGAAGCTCGGCTCCCTGACGGAGCTTCTCGGCGAGTGCCATCTCGCAGCCTTGCGAGGTCGCGTGACACCTTTGGCACTAGCGTCGGTGGTGTGTTTCGTTGCAAAATCGCCATAGCATACTCCACCTGTTGTATAGGCCGTAGATGGCCTTCCAGAACCTTCTTAGCTCTCATTACACACTGGCCTGGACTCGCTATGGCGGCCTTACAGCGAGAGCAACGCCACATTAGAGGAATCGCCGATGTGTGGTTCGGTTGTGGCTCCCGATACCACCATGCCCGTACCTGGGCCCAAAACCGGGCTTGCGACGAGTGAAGCGGCGCAATGCGCAGGCTTCGGCGGTGGACTTCCTCAGCTTCCTTCAGCGGCTCCACCCACTCTGGTCGGAAATACTCAGCCCAACACATGAGCTGGGCGTACTGTACGGCTTCGTAGTTCGACATCCTGTAAGAATTACCATACACACATATAACATGCGACAATAATACACAAACCAACAATTTAAGTACATGGCATTAGCTCGAGCTTTGTCCCTAGTCGTCGAGATCGGCATTCATTAATCGTGGGCGTACGAGTCGCAGCGCTTTAACATGTTGGCGACCGGCTGGTCGACCATTTTGATCGACAAGTTCGTAGACGACAGGTGAAATAACATTCGATACGGTATAGGTTTCTTCGGAATATTTACGCGCGAGTTTCGACGAGAACCGATCGGCTCCTCGGGATAATACGTGTTGTCGGACTCGGACGACATCTCCGACGGCAAAACGCTCATCTCGGTGATGACGATTATAATAGCGGGCTTGACGTTCGAAACTACGTCCTAAATTGTCGATTACCAGGTCGTGAAGTTGGGTCAATCGGGTCATCGGTTGGCCCAAGCGGTAGTATCGGGACAGGAATGTCTACGTCACCTTCGATCAGTTTTCGATAGTATTTCGGTGGTCTGGGTTGCCAACCATAGTTCAGCATGGCTGGGGAAACGTGTATCGAACTGTGGACGGCCGTATTGTACGCATGACGGAATTCATGGACATGTTCGTCCCATAGTCGGTGATCTAACTCAACATATGAAATAATCATCGTTTTCAAGACTCGATTAACGCGTTCGACAGGGTTCGCTTGAGCGTGGTACGGTGGAGTTCGCGAATGATGTATCCATAGGCATACGCGACCTCTTCCATCAGTTTGTTCGCGAATTCGGTGCCATTGTCGGTCAATAGCACTTCAGGGCAGCGGAAACGGTGTACGATGAGTTTGTCGAACTCACGGATGATCGTCGGGCCATCGCTTTCCGAATTGGGCATAACTCGATCCATTTGGTGAATAAGTCCTGGAATACGATCATATTTGAACTGGTTCTTACTGGCCGGAAATTCCATACAGTCAGCGGCTACCACAGTCCAAGGCGTATGGACGGTTCGTCTACACATCAATCCAGCGGGTGATTGTTGCGAACCTTCGCAGTTTGGCATGTCGCACATTCGCCACGTATTTACGTACGTCTTCGTCCATTCCAGGCCAATAATAGTCGATCGCGACTCGACCGTTTTCTCGACTCCTAAATGGCCAGCTCGGGTGGATCGTGGTTTTCAGCGATTTCCCCAATGAGCAGCTTTCGGTGGACTAATTTCCAGGCATCCAGGTCCTCGACGACCTGGGCGATCATCGATTCGGTCGAAATCGTATAAGTGGTCATCTTCGACTCGCCAGCCTTTCCATCGGCGTGGGTTCGTCATTACGTCCGTTTGCGTCGTGTATACCAGTCGTCAACCAGCTCAGCGCTGGTACATCATCAGGTTCGGGTTCTGCTCGTCACTACGCACAGTTCCTCATAGGTTCGTACTCATCACGTTCGAACATTCGTGACAAGGCATCGGGTACATCATTTAAAGATCCTTTGCGATACTCGATTGGAACTGATATTCGGCTAATCGCATAGCCCATCGGCTCAATCGAGGCGTTTTGCTTTTCAAATCACGCAGCCAACGCAGACTGCTGTGATCTGTAATCACCTTAAAGCGATAACCTTCGAGGTATCGTCGAAGTGCTCGCAGGCCCATAAAACTGCTAGACATTCACGTTCGTCGCAGAATAATTCCTCTCGGCCTTATTCATGATTCTGCTGGCGTACGCGACGACTTTCTCTCCACTTTCGTGTTCCTGCGTCAGAACAGCGCCTAAACCTGTCGCGCTGGCATCGGTTGTAATACGAAAGTCTTCGAATAATCGGGGCACGCTACTGGTGCCGTAGCCAAAGCCACTTTCAAGGCTTCGAATGCGGTGTCTTGTTCGGGTCCAAGTCCAACGAACTTTCTTACTCGTCAATCTCGTCAATGGTTCGGCCATGGTCGCAAAATCAGGGATAAAACGCGATACCAAGACGCCATCCAAGGAATCGTCGTACCTGTTTCATGTTTGAGGGTCTCGGGAACTCCAGCATGGGTTTTACCCGATCTGGATCAACAAGCAATCCTTGTTCATTGACGCGATATCCCAAATAACGCACTTCGTCGGTACAGATTTCGCATTTGTCGATATTAATTTCAAGTTCGCACTTGCTAGTGCGTCGAAGATCTCCTCCAGGGCCTCGAGGTGCTCCTCGAAGGTCTCGTTTCGAAGGTCTCGATGACCACTATCAGGTCATCCAGGTACCCAAGACCTTGAGTGCTCGTCTCGTTCTAACATCTTGTCGATGAGTCGTTGGAAATGAGGAGGTGCACCCTAATCCGAACGGCATCCCGGGAACATTCCGCGCCCTGGGACACAAAATGCGGTGTATTCTCGGCTCGCTGGTCTAATTGACTGGTGATACGCGTGCTTAGATCAATCTTCGAATGAACTTAGCGCCGCTTAGCTGATCAAGAATCCACGTCATTAACGGTAATGGATAGGCGCACGGTTTCGAAATAGCATTCAGTCGCCTGAAATCCAGACACATTCGATATTCCCCGGTTGCTTTCTTCACCATGATCACAGGATTGCACCAAGCGCTCGTGGAGGGTTCAATGATGCCAGCAGCCAGTAACTCGTCTACTGGCGGCGCATCTCGGCTTCGATGACGGTGATGTCGGGTAATTCCGTTGTCGGATTGGTTCATGTCCTTGCACGTCGATTTGATGGGTCAGAAGGTTCGTAAATGTCGTCTCACCAGTGTATTTACGGCTGGCAGTCGACGAGCCAGCAATTCGTCGAGAGCGCTTTGTTGTTCGGGCGTAATTTCGACAATCGCCGCGACGTCTTGTTCAGTAGTACGTTTTCGAGTTCCAATCGTATATGTCGTTGGTTCGTTTTGTCCACCAGCGACGGGTGTGTCCATCATAGCAGATTCCGAAGGCGTGATTGCGTCCATGCCGAGAATCATTTCGTACTTCAGAGATGGTATGACTCGTACTTCAACGAGTCGCATCTCGTCATCAATCACCAATGGCAAGGTTACGAGGCATGTATCGACATGACTGATCCATCAGCCACGGCAGCGGTCTTATGTATCGTCGGACGAACGCGTACGCCGAGTCTAGACCCAATGGCGTTCGTCTACTTCTCGGAGACATGTACTGAGGCCCCTGTATCTAATAGGGCTTTAATAGTGCGTTCTCCGATTTGTACGTTCACGAAGGGTCGTTGATCGTCTCCTTCTATCGTCGCGGGGCAAATTTCAGCGGTAATTCTCGAAAATTCGTGTTCGTTCGTCAGGTGGGCACAGATGTGCTGATGAATCGGCCAATCCTCCACTTGATGTTCTTTCGAGCAATAAAATGCGTTCTTACACTGCCGACAGCGCCATAGCTGTTCGGTCGATGCGCATACATTGCATTGACGTTTGGGTCGGGTGTGAGCGGTCGTCTCGATTACGGGTCGATGTACGTATGGTTCGGAATTATTCGCATCGGGGTTCTGGTTCGCAGGGCCGAATGGCTCTATAACAATGTCGAAGATATCCGGTAGAGGTAACGTAGCCACAGCGACCACCTCTTTAACCGGACTTTCGATCCCAAATTCGACGGAGATCAGCGGTGGATCGTCTACTGCTGTCCCCGGGAAGCGTTTCCCGACGACGCAGCCCGACGTTGTTGCCAGCGGGTGCAACCAGGGCACCCAACTGTCGTACAATCTGCTGAACCACAAGTCCAGCAGTAACCGGTTCGGGGTGGACTCGGGCAGGCTGTTCGCAAGTGACCTGCTTGGCCACAATTGAAACAGCGCCCTCGTAGTCCAGGATCGATCGTGAATGGTCGAGGTTGTCCTACCTTATCGCGTGGCACAAAAGCTGACGCCGAGACGTTCAAAGCAGCCACTGGCGGCAGTGGTGCGGCGTTTTCGACGGCTTTTTGTTGTACCACTGAGGTCGGGGAAGTTTCCTCTTCCTGCGAGGCGAGTTTGGCGATTTTGGTGGTTTTGATGATGATGAAACGTCATCAATGGCCGCCACCTGCGACTTGGTCGTCTTACCCGGTACTCGGACAGTATCGATCGGGCTGATATGCCAGCTCCGGCATCACGCTTTCGTTTGGCGTGACCGGAGTACGCGGTTGCGTGCGGCGTCTGGGTCGATCGAAGTCACGAACGAGTCGATACAGCTCGCCAAAAGATGCGAAGTCTTCACGGTGTATCACGACGTGATACTCCGAACGAAGATTGTTGAAAGCGAAATTCAACTGTAGGCGTAGCGGCAAAGGCTCACTAACTAGTGCCCACATAGCCAAAATCGAGTCCAGGTAGTCCAAACCTGACTCTAACGGGCCTTGAGTGCGATTCACGACCTCGCCGAGAAGGCGGCACTCAATATCGGGTTCGCCGAAACGTTCACGAAGAGCGTTGCACAAGACCTCATACGAGTCGATGGCCCCTTTCATGTGGGTCCACCATGTCTTGGCTGCTCCTGTGAGAACAAGTGGCATAATAGCCAACACGTCAGCGTCATGAAGACCACAGGTCACCTGGCATTCCTCAAGACGTCGTAGGAATGACTCCAGTTTAGACGAGTCTTGTCCAGTGAATTTTAAATTCCATTTGGACACTCGTTCGTACATGGCAGGCTGATAATGAGCCCCACCAGTACGCGAGAGACCCTGGCGACTTTCCAAGTCGTGAGTTTCTCCTGGGACTGGTGAACATCCGGCATTATGAGCCTGATGGTTCATCTGGCTCATCGTCGAATTCGCTGCGGGTGGGAATCTAACATGGGGCGGACTTCGAATGGTTCGAGGACTCGGAATGGGTCGCGTGGGCCTCGTTGGTTCGTCCACTGACATACGAGGTCGCGATTCAGTCAACAAATACCTTTCCGTATTGGTAGGGGTCGTATCGACCGTTAATCGGCCGGTAGCTGTCATTGTGACTGTCGTGGTGGTCGTCATCGTCGTCACACCGCATTGACACAGTGAGGAGGCAAGTCAATGCGACTGTATGTCTCTTTCGTCGTAAGATCGTCCGAAAATCGCGTGATCGGTTGATCCTCAAGGGTCCAGATCGTATCTGGGTCAATATTGCGCTTCAACGCGCGCAGAAGTCGGTCTCGAAGCACATCTGACGTCCCCAATGGGTTCGCATTCAGTGTTACGAGCATCTCGCTAACCTGCAGTGAGTTTAACGCATAACCCATTCGTCAGCTTCATTTGTGGTTCGAGTTGTCGATCCTGTTTGATCGAGTGTGCGCATGGAGTGTTCCCGAGCACTTAATTCCGAGTTTGACGCTCCAAATCGGCGACTTCGGCTTGGATTCGAATACGTTCGGCCGTGAGTCGTCGTCGCTCTGCTGCGAGAGGGTCGACTTCAGCCTTCGAGGTTCCCTGTCTCGAAGTGCTCGGAGGTGGCGTGCCTGAGCGAACAGGCGGGGTCGGATTCTGTCGGTGAATGGATCGATGGGGTTCTCGATATCGTCCATGTTCTCTCGTTCACGCGGGTTAGTCATATCATTCGGGCTTTCGTCGCTTGAACTCATCGTAAGTAATTAACCTAACTATCTGCTGTAAATTCGCTCGAAATAGTCGCGACGCGTCGGAATCTCTTCGTGTAGCCCCACGTTGGGCGCCAAAATTTATGATGGCTTTTTCGCTGCGCTGGCGTCGACAGCGCCGAAGAGGTCCACCTAAATGTTTGGCCTACCTGGTTCGTTGATGGTTGGGCGCCAGGAACTTTCGTTCCACTGTTCATTGGTTCACGTGGATCGTCGTTGGGCGGCGGATCGAGGCCGAAGAGATTCAAAAGTATATACGAAGCGTACAAGGAAATCGGTTCGGAGAATAATTTAAATTAGGTAAAATAAAATTAATTGCGCAGGTACGATTACGAGTTAATTATTTATTTAATAGTTAGCGAGGTCGAATAACATTCGCAGGTTCAATCCAAAAAAAATAACAAAAGAACGAATAAAATCAATACAAAAAAAATTGTTACAAATAATATTTTGTTAAATAAATTTCATGAAAACGCCAAAATACTAAAGCCAATCGGAATTTGGGCCACAGTCAATCGCAACAAGAAAGCAAAATCTAATATTCGTTCACGCAAGTCACTAAAATCAAGTCGACAGTAGTTTCGCAGGAACATACGAAATTAACAACAAAAAAAAAATATAATTATCTCGCTTGTCTCGTCTAAACAATAGTTATGAATTGATTAATCAAAACAAAATATTTGTTCGCCGTGTTCGCTTAGTAACAATTTACGAATTTGTTAACAAAAAAATTATGTAATTCGCCGGGTTCGATTAACAACAATTTGCGAACTTATTAACAAAGAAAAATTACGCCGGTAGAAAAATTTGACGTTGAAGATTTTGGAACATAATTAATTCTATTTAATTTTTTTCAGTAATTCGATTTATTGTTTTTTTTTGTATAATTAATTCGATTTAATTTTCTTTACTAATTAAGCAATTTAAATTTTTTTGTAATAATTGAGACGATTTTTTTTTTTATAATTGATGCGATTTATTTTTTTTTGTTGATAATTAATGCGATTTAACTGTTTATAATAATTAATCCGAGTTAACTTTCGTGATAATTAAATTCGACATAAAAAATTTTTTTTGTTGATTGTTCAAACCGAATTCTGCGATTGAGGAATCTGATCAGATCTAAACCATTTTCCCCGGGCAGGACTTCGTCATTTAAAGATGCGTCATTTAAAAAGTTTATAAGTCTACTGAAATTCAAGACTGACCAGACGGCCGTGTAGCGATACGAGAAGCATGTAGGTTTAGGGTGCGATAGGTCCCAAGTTCAGTTCTTGGTTAGGATAAAGCAATTTTTATTCATTTCTTTGACTACGAAGCGTACTAGGTTAATTTGGCATAAGTCATTCTTTCCTCCTATCTCCGTACTCCTTAATCTGTAAGAACTGGACAGTAAATAATCCCTGCTCATAGAAAATTACTCTACCAAATTTGAGAAATCGTTGATTTTTTTTTTTGTTAACAAATTAATTTAGATATTTTTTGTGTTCATAAACAATTTTTGTAGTAGTAATGATTGTTAATTACAAACTTTTATGTTGATAACAATTATTATTAATTATGACTACTTTTTTTTATAACAATAATGTTATATAACAGCAATTAAAAGAGCACAAAAAATATTAATTATTTTAATGACTAGCAATTAACTAAAAAAAAATGATTATTTTAATAAAAACAGTAACGTCAAATGTTCGGTAGTATCGTTGAATATAAACGGATTAATAAGACATAAAGATGAGTTTGAGAAATGAGTTTTGATATAAGGCCTGATATTATATGTCTCACTGAAACACACGTCGCTAAGGATGTCACGGATCATGAAATTAGTTTTAATAATTATAGTCATGTTGTAACAGGGTAAAATTACCCTGAATCGATAATTCACCGAATGTCGAGATTGTTCGACGCAGCACTGGCGCGTCTCGATCTTCGGGCCTTAAGAGAGACTGAGAGGGGGTAATTTTGGGTTATTATATGTGAGCTGTGCAGTGCAAAACGGAAAAGTAGTGTGACCGCCAGACAAAGTGCCACGGAAATCAAGAAGGACCAATCCCCGGAGTAGTGACGAGACGTAGGAAGCCAACAACAACTAGGACTTCATCCTCAAGCAGTGAGTTAGATCGTCATTTTATTCTTTAAGGTATCAATAATTACTCTGTGGGAAAGAAGCGGATCGCGGTTTACCTAATACTCGGTCTACTTTTCCTGTTAAACTGTTAATTTGATCATTTAATCGACAATTATTTAATTAGTCAAGATTTGATGAAATGCGTTAGTTTGAACCGAGTGATTTTCATGGGGAATTATATTCGAGAGTCATTCAGTCGACCTTGTGGTGTAAATTCTTTTAACATTCATAGTGAGAATTTTAATTAACTATAATTAATCAATTTAATTTGTTTAACATCTGGAATTGTTTTATTAATTGTGTTAATTTCTAGAATCAATTAATTTGGTAAAACGGATGATTAATTTTTACACTTGAGAAAAACCGACAAGTGACTTCTCATGAATTCTTGATCGAGCGTCAGTAGAATTTTACGTCATAGTCAATCCAAGAACCCAGGGTCAAAACAACCAACTAGCGAATGTCTTGACATCCACTTTAGTAACGCAACTTTTGTTGATTATTATGATTGAACATTTTTTCGTAGAATTTGTTGAAAGTTATATTGAGCATGATTTTAATTGAATCTATTTTATGAATTATTGCGAATTTATTTATGCTACAACGCGTAGACTATTGTTATTTATTTAATCGATTTTATTGGAAATTTTTATGTTGTTGAAATGCGTAAATTACAATTGTTGCTTAAGCAAATGAATAGTAAGAAAATTTGATTTCAAATCAATAATGGAATAGCAAAGGTTTGTCCAGTATATAAAGCTGGTGATAATACCAAAATAGAAAATTATCGCCCTATATCAATTATATCAGTCTTTGCCCGCGTATTTGAAATGATCATCTACGATTTACTCCTGGCTTACTTTAGCCCGACTATCTCCGATGCCCAGCATGGATTTCTCAAAGGTAGATCGGTTGTGACAAATCTTCTTTCTTATACGCAATACGTATCTGAAATGCTATCAAATGGCCATCAAGTTGATGTAATTGAAACTGATTTCTCGAAAGCATTTGATAAATTGGACATCAAAATACTTGTGTCGAGAATTTATGAACTAGGACTCCCTGAGCTACTTGTTAACCTACTTATTTGCTACTTAACTAAGAGGAAAAATACAGTACGATTTAACGGCTATCTTTCTAAGTCATATATCTCTTCTTCTGGTGTACCTCAAGGATCAAATCTTGGCCCTCTTCTATTCCTAATATTTATTAACCCTTTGGGTCAGGTGTTATCAACTTTTATTGACCTTTTTGCTGACGACACTAAATATAACTACGCTATAAAAACCTACCAGGACTGTCTATTCCTACAATCTAATATCGATGCTTTTTTCTATGGTGCAAGGAAAACAAAATATCGTTAAATACCTCTAAATGTAAAATTATCTCCTTTTATAGAAATAAATCTCCTATTATTTTTTAATGCAAAATTGATGGTCAAACTCTATTACGTGTTAACAAATGTAAAGATTTGGGTATTATCTATGATCGTCAACTAACTTTCACTGATCACATTAAGAGCATGATAATATCAGCAGTCAAAACGCTTGGATTTGTAATCAGATCCACTAAAACATTCAAAAATCTTGACGTAATTAAAACTTTATATGTAGCATTGGTAAGACCCAAATTAGAATACGCATCTGTCATCTGGTCACCTATCTATAAAAATCATATACTTAATATTGAAAAAGTTCGACGCAAATTTTTAAAATATTATCTTTTCAAAAAATACGGATCATATCCCTGTAAATATCCGAACACTTGAAGAAAGGAGAATTTGTGCTTCAGCACTCCTTTTAAGTAGACTTTTAAAGGGTGATATTATATGTCCCAGATTTTTGCAACAAATTCCGATTCCCTTCCCTCAAGTTCAGACGAGATCAGCTTTGCCTTTTTATCCTATTACTGCGAAAAATAATATTTTACTTGCATCACCACTCTGTAGAATAATTAATATCTGTAACTATATCTGTGAAAACTGTCCAACCATTGATCTCCTGGGCTATAACCAAAACCTCAGCTGCAGCGCCAACGTACTTGCATCTCCTTTGATATCTCTTAGATAATACTCTTTGACTCAAATGTATTATTATTATGATATTTTACGACTTCTAATTGTTATTTGCTTATTCCAATTATTATTTAATTTTTTATATGATATGTTATAATTATAAATATTATGTTTATTGAATATATTACTAATAAAATTGTATATCAGTTTATCATTTATTTTATAAGAATAATGTAATAATTTTTTCATTCATTGTGCCTTCTGTTCAAAACTTTAGTTCATAATCTACATATATTTAAAATTTATAATTGTAAAATTTTCTATTGTACTTCGCCCTTAGTTCATAACCTATACTAAGTTCATTAAACTTTGTATATATTGTATTGTGACCCTGTTATTGGCCTTCCAGCTGTTGGGTCTATTATTATTGAATAAATAAATAATTTTGAATTTAATTGTTGAAATTGCTTATGGAAATTAAATTGATTACCGGAAAAATAGTTTGTAAAATCTCGGACAGAACAAACATTATGTCAGCAGATTGTTGAGACCTCTGTCGTTATATTTTAGTCTATTAATTCAAGATACGAAGACCTCTTGACATTAAATATTTATTGTTGTATTATTAAGACCACGGCAATAAATAAGTTAAGAATTTTAAATTAGAAATTAGAATTGAAAATTGAGAATATTTAGCTCAGAGTTATTTTGGAATTGGTTTATTGATTTGGAAATATTGTTTATTTAATAACTGATGACTGAATATTCCAATTAAGAATTTTTAGTCAATTTAATTATTAATAAATTTTGAATTTGTAACAGGGTAAAATTACCCTAAATCAATAAGTCGCCGGATTCGATAGTTATTCGACATAGCACTAGCGCGTTTCGATCTTCGGGCCCAAAAAGGGAATAGGAGGGGGTTATTATAGGTGAGCCGTGCAGTGCAAAAGGGCAGAAGTAGTTGAGTGATCAAACAAGTGCCAGCAGAAAGTCCAAAGAAGGAAGCCCACTGGATCCAAGGAGTTTTCTTAAAATTAAATTTTACAAGGTACTAAGACTTTCTACATAGATGAGCCACGGGGTCATATACTCGGCTCATTTAACTACTTCTTAATTTTTATTAAATTACTTATTTAATTAATTAACTTTTCTCAATAATAATAATAATAATAATAATAATAACAATAATAATAATAATAATAATAGTTCAATAATTAATTGATTGCAATTCAATTTTTGATTCGTTAATTTTTGTTGAGAGTACCTCAAAGGGGTTTATATCCGAGGACTGCTCAAGGACCTTGTGGTGTTAATTGTCGTGAAAATTTATTTTATTACTCGATTAATTAGTAGTAATTCCGAACATCGGGGAGATCGGTTCAGTTACAACTATTTTAATTATTAAAATAAAAACGAATAATATATTCTACGAGAAAATTCCATTGTCTTCTCGCAGACTAGTTCAGCGTCGGTTGAATCGTACAACTCAATTAACTCATACCCAAGATCAAAAAAGTTAACGCGCACTAGCGAATATTTAGTGTCTGTTTTAAGCACGCAAAATTCTTTATTGATTATTTCATGCAATTATTAATTCAATAATTGAATTATTATTATTTAAAAATATTTATTACCAGTGCTACGTTCTCGTAAATTTTAAATTTATTTAAAATTTTATAAATTTATTTCAAAAAGTAATAAATAATTATTTAAATCATTTAATTATTATCCGAGGTATTCCGTAACGGAAATACCTCAAGATAACAGATTTCTAGAACGTCAACGCAGCCCAGTAGACTAAAACAGTCTACGTTGTGAGATTTGGACTGCGTTGATGTTCTCATAGGGTAACCTGAGATGCAACGCTGCTAAAAAACATTATAAAAACTTATTGTAATAATTAGGACCAGGAATTTGGTTTTATTAAAATACAAAGAAAAAAGATAGGCGGGGCTACGCTCTCTGATTGGTTGAAAAAAAAAAAGAATTTGTTTTGTTTCTCGCAAGCACCTGAAGCCAGTAGCATAGTAAAAAATAAAAGTCGGATTGCTAAACCAAAATAAAAATATTAAAAAAAAAAACAAAAAAATACATTCGCCTACAGGTTATGCTGAATATTTTTTCAGATATTGCGCTGATGGTCTTTCTAGTTGTCTTGCTGATAATTACGCTAAATTCAGCAAACTCTCGACACTGTTGTGGAGCATGGTTTTAGGAAAGTGAAAATAAAAAAAAATATTTTGGAATTGCACACGAACCGACGGCCTCACAGACAGACACGTTGATAATTTTCCGAGTTATTGTACTGAGAGTCTTGCTGGATAGCGCGCGAACAATTTTGCTGAATATCGTGCTTATGATCTTGCCGGTCATCTCGCTAAATATCTTGCTGGACATCGCGCTGACGGTCTCGCTTGATATCGTGCTCCCGGTCTCGCTGGATATCTTGCTGGATGTCGTGCTGACGATCTCGCTTGATATCACGCTGCCGGTCTCGCTGGATATGTTGCTAGATATCGTGCTGACGGTCTCGTTAGATATCGCGCTGCTGGTCTCGCTAGATATCGTTCTGGCGGTCTTGCTGGATATTGCGCTAGTGCTCTCGCTGGATATCACGCTGATATCTGGAAAGACATTCAGCACAACCTGTAGGCGAATGTATTTTTCTGTTTTTTTTTTTTTTTAATATTTTCATTTTGGTTTTGCAATCCGACTTTTATTTTTTACTATGCAACTGGCTTCAGGTGCTTGCGAGAAACAAAACAAATTCTTTTTTTTTTCAACCAACAAGAGAGTTTGGCCCCGCCTATCTTTTTTCTTTATCTTTTAACAAAACCAAATTCCTGGCCCTAAGTTATTAGTAATAATTATAAGTTATAATTATTACTAATAATTATAAAATATTCATTCTGTCTTCAGACTTCATCTGAGGCAGTCAGTCCAAGGACTCAGCAGAGGAGCAATCTCTGCTGGTCCGAGGCTGAGCCTGTCAACTCCTTGATAATAAATTCTGTTAATTGTTAATCAATTATGGAAATTTATTAAAACCCTCAACCCAGGGTTGAGAGCGCTTATCAGCGTTCCACCCTGGTTCCTTTACCTAGAGCGCTAGCCAGCGTTCAGGTACCCTATCCTAAAAATATCCTAACTATTACCCCAGAGTGTGAGCGCTTATTAGCTGTTCTCGCCCTGGTGAAATCGCCCAGAGCGCTAGCCAGCGTTCAGGCACTCTAACCATTACCTACCTGTAAGCAGGTAAATCAAAAAGTAAAATATTAAACTATATATTTTATAAATAAAAATAAAATTCTGATAAACATAAATTAAGGTAAAATCGGTGCGTGTGCAATTTGTACGGGTTGTGTGTGATAGTGAGTGTGTACATCTTCTACTTGTTGATGTTTTGCCGAGTAAAGGACTGTTAGTTACTTAAGGGGTATGAGTGTGTAACGATCTCTGCTTGTTGATAATTTGCCGAGTAGAGTGATTAAAACAGACATAGAGCGTGAGGGTCCGGTGGACAGCGTAATTTAGTTAGAAACTGCAGTATAGACGCTCCATAAGAGGGTACTGTCAGGATTAAGTGATTATAGTGTGAGTGTGAGTGTGTACACCTTGTTGCATTGTTTTGTTATTCATAAATACCGGTTATATTGTTAATTAAGAATTTATTTATTTCAGATCACCTTCCTCACTCTCTCTCTCTGTAAAATAAGCTCTTTGCTCTAGACCGGTTCCAGGAACCGTGATTAAAAATCCTGGTGGCGCCCTTTTGTAAAGAATATTAGCTTTCAATTTTGTCATTTTATGGTTGAGTTATTGTTTAATTAAAGAGACTATTTGAGCAGTAAAACCCGTTCCAAGTTAATAAAATTAAAGTCAATTTAGCCAAGTATGGGTTATTTGTGTGAAAATTTGTACGGGTTATGTGTGATAGAAAGTGTTAATTTTGTTAAGTTTTTGTGGTCCGGTGGACTTAAAATTAAGTTAAAAGTGTGGTAAGTATAGTTTGGTTTGTTTTGGTAGTCCGGTAGACTTGTAACTTTGAGCTTTGTTTTAGGACAGGTGTGGGAGACCGTTTGTTAGAAAAAGCCCATTAGGTTTAGGACAGGTGTGGGAGACCATTTGTTGGAAAAAGCCTAACTAGTCATCGTTTCGTCGTTTGGAAAGGTTTGTTTGTAAATATCGTTTATCTCGCAATTTATTTCTCCACGTCGCTAGATAATAACTTAATTATAGTGTGTGTAAGTGAGCACTTGAATTGCTAAATTTTGTTATTATTGTTAATAAATATTGGCCATATTGTTAATTAAATTTTTATTGTTTGTTATGTCGGACTCAAGGTCCGACATTTTTATTTTATAACAAATAGAATTTAATTATTCATAAATAATTTTATGTTTTTACAACTAATTACATACATTTATTTTATTTTTAAAATTTTTTTATCTTCAAATTTATCAATAGTATTTTCAAAAGAAACTTATTTGAAAAATTTAGTTTTAGTTGGGCCTGACCATACTAAGAGATTTGAGCCTGAACAAATACCCTAATGGAATTTTAAACTTTGTCGAGATCCGAAATAGAAGTTTTCGATAATAAAATGAATGTATATATAAACAATAGTTTAAATAAAATAAAACTAAATAATGATAAAAGAAAAAAATAAAAAGGAATGTTATGATAATTCTAGTATCAACAAAAAAAAAATATATGTTGATAATTTAAGGAACAAAATTTAATAACTATAATTTACGGTTAAACAAAAAAAATAAATAAATGTTTCCTTTTATTTTCGAATAAAATAACGACTTAAATAAAAAGAAAAATTTAGATCTAAGAAACTAATGATAATTTGTAATCTATGCACAAATTAATTTTTATCTAACTAATTTAATATAAAAATTTGGTCACAGTAAATAATTTAATGTAAAATAGTACACATGTATGTCTTTGTCTATGCATAAATGCGCTTACGTATACACAAACACATAGATGTATAATAGAGCATAAGAGTAAAGGAGAAGCGATATTGTACTCTGACCCAAGTAGAGGGGACTCATGCAACATTATCGAAAAATCTAAGAGAGAGAGCAAGGGCTCAAGGAAATAGAAAATTAATTGGACATTATTTCTCCCATCTAGTAAAAATAAGTAACGCCCTAAAATTCGACACCTTTACGATTTTTCAACAAAAATATCTCTCATTGTCCTGACGTCCTAGTGTTAACATCGAAAAAGTTTTTATAAGTTTCAATGAAACCACGCATCAGATTAAAAAAAAAAAAAACAATTGTTAGTAAAGTAAATTTCAATTATGTAAAGAAACGGTAAGTTTCTTTACATAAGTGTTCATTCAAGTAAGTTCTTAATTGAGATTTTTATGTTTGTTTTAATAATTCAAATCTTTGTATAATAATTTTATAATATATTTATTAAATTGAATTCATTTTCTTATATTATAACTTCAACCCCTTCCCATAAAGCTTCATATCCTTATCTATTAGCCTAACGGCTAGGATAAAAATAATTAAATTTTAGTTGCGTTTTCGACATAACATGTTCAACAGCGCCTTCCTCTACTCTTTCTACCCTAACATAAATTTTCTCAGCTTTGGACCGGATCCAGGAACCGTGGAAAAAAAACCTGGTGGCGCCCTATTCATTGTAAAGGTTGTTGTTAATTTTTCTCGTTTTGTTTATTAAGTGAATAGGGGCCAATTGGACAGAAAGAAAAATTGTTACATTGTGAGAACGAATACTGAAAATAACCTTACAAGTGGTGTCATTACTTATGCAAGAGATAATTTAAAATGAGATATTGTTAAATACTTGAGATGTATGTGATAATACTAAGGTAAATATAGTTCGGATCTGTGGGCGTAGCGGATTTGTTATTGCTAATATCTATACCGATCTCCGAACAGTCGTGTAAGTGTATTCGACGAGACCAAATTAATTTAATAGAAAAAAAGACCATTCGGCAGTCGAAATGGAAGTAGATTTCATAGTAAATGTAATAAAAATCCAAAAATTACTGCGATCGGAAACGACGATAGCCATAATGAATATGGATCATTTTTCAAACTTAACATAATTCATTGATAATGATGATATTTCATTGATTACAATTTTTAATAAAATATTCGTTTCACTGAGATATAATTACCGTAGCGGTTTTTGAAATACCGTAAATTTACGGTATTAATGCCTTTACCATAAATTTACCGTTATAATTCTGAAATCATACGGTATTTTTGTGGTTATAATGGCCAGTTTTTGAACTATAGTCATACTGCATTTCTACCGTATTTTTGCTCCAATGTTACCAAAATAATACGATGAAATTACCGTAAAGCTCCAGAACTTCTACTGTAAAAAATCTGTATAGTCACTACAACATTACTATAATTTTACAATAATGAAATCGTATTTCTACGGTAAAAATATGGAAGTTATACTGCAATTTTTATTTATTTATTTATTTTTTATTTATTCAAATTTAAATGCCAAAGCAAAAAAGCTAAATGGCAAAATACAAAAAAGGTATATAATTTAGATTAGATAATTTTGCTGCGCTTATACTGATATAATAAATAAAATACTTGTAAAAATCTAGTTTTTTTTTGTTCATTACAGCATTCAAAGTCATATTTTAAAAAAATGTGATAAAAAAATTTTTTTTTTATTCCTTTAATAACTTGCACGTTTTTCATTTCATTCAAAGAATTATTGGAAGTAGAGCGTACGGATTGTAGGATTTTTGAAGTTTCGTAATGAGTAAAATTAGTGACTGAGAAACTAAATTTCCTGTGAAAAGTTGTATTTAGCGTACACTTAAATTCGAATCCATAACTGTGGTCAGTCTAGCGAGTTGTAGCTGCCTAAATAACTGATCTTAGATGATTAAGCCTCTGCTGTTGCTCTGATTTAATAAAATGATTAACACTGATTTCTCATGCCAAGCGCCGATTTGAAATAGTTTTAAAGAAAGTTGATAATATTCAATATGATAAGAAATAATAAAAATTTCAATCTTTTTAAGTACTATTCAATCATTTCATTTAGTCACAGTTGCTTATAATAACGCTAATAAATGAACTTGAAAGAAAATATCATTAAGTATTTTTTAAAAATCAAAGAATTTATTTATTCAAAATTATTACCTGTAAAGTACGCGAACTGGAAATTAAGGGACTTGGAAAAAAAGTCGTCAGCGAAATCACGGAAGAAACTTGTTATTGTATCAGAATAGCACAGAATTAATAGAGCAATTTTATTGGCTACAATAGTGATATCTATAAAGCATTAATGACGAATAAAATTCAAGTTCTATAGC
Organism: Cotesia chilonis; assembly: GCA_018835575.1. Lineage (NCBI taxonomy): Eukaryota > Metazoa > Arthropoda > Insecta > Hymenoptera > Braconidae > Cotesia > Cotesia chilonis. Next base: position 23,170 of record RJVT01000114.1, read on the forward strand.
TTTCGAAATAATGAATTTTAATTATGAATTAATTAATTAAACATACACCAATCAGTACAATCAGAAAACAATGACAAAACTTGTTTTTCTTACTTAAAATTCATGCGTCAGCTTATACCGTTAATATTTTCCGTAAATGAAAAATCTCCGTAAATTCTTATCTAAATAATGACGAAGTTTGTTATTGTTTAGAAGTAACAATTGTCCTTTATGAGAATCATTACAAGTTTATTAGAATGATGACGTAAAATAAGGAAATGTCGTGGTTTTTCCTTGTATTTTGAATACGCTTACGGTGGTCTTTCCGGTAAACTTGGGTCAGGGTATTTATCTAAACATTGAAAGTCCTTTATATACTAGAAGACGAATAAATACAAAGTCATTTGTAATAAATAGCCGCGACGGTAAGTGCTTAATTTTATATCAATCTTCACCTTTTCTAAGATGAAAACCTCGTGCTTTAAAACTCTGAGCGCCTCAGAGCTGCTGGAGATGACAAATGATCCGAAGTTCTGCAGGCTCGCCTTCAAGAACACGCCAAAGTGATGGAAACTCCTTTGAGGGGCACAACTGTACAGTCTTCAAGAAAAGAAAACTCCAAAAAGAATAGATTCAGCATCATTCCGTGTTGGGACCATTCGCTAGTGATTATAAACGGGCGGGAAAGCTTAACTTTTGATGAGGGAGACGGAGATGGGGATCCTTCGCGATTAGAGGAAACGTCGGAAGGAAACACAGATACTTACATTCACGCAAATTACGTCGACGGCTTCGCAGAAGCCAATAAATACATCTGCGCCCAAACGCCGATAAAAGACACCTGGGACACCTTCTTCAAGCTGATTTGGGAACAGCAATCGCAGGTTATTGTGTCGCTAACAGATATAGACAGAGATCACGAGAAAAGCTACCATCTTTGGACCCTCCCCAATGGCTCTGAGGCGACCTTTGGAAGTTTCGTCGTCAAAATCCTTGATGTCAAAGAAGAATTAAGTTTCACCAAAATCCGAGTGAAGATCACTAACCAGATTACGGAAGCTTCACGGGAGATTATCAATTTTTGGTTCACTGACTGGCCCGATAACAGCATCCCCACTGGTATGGAAGAGTTTTTGGAGCTACGAAATAAAGTCAACGAAGAGCAATCCAGACTGATAAAGCAAGCTGAAGACGATTCTCAGACCCCAGGGCCTATTGTGGTCCATTGTTCCACCGGAACCGGCTGGACGGGAACTTTTTGTGCCATCGACAACGCGCTAGAACAACTTGATAGGGAAAAGGAAGTTTCAGTTGGTGATGTAGTTCTCAAAATTAGGAGCCAAAGGCATTCTAGTGTTTTCCTTCCGGAACAATATGCGTTTTGCTACTTAGTGTTGAGATATGTGATTCTAGAAGAAACCAAAAACAACCTGTTGAGTTGATCAAAGGACTTAAAGCTCGGGTAGTTAATTTTTAAAGAAACACTTAAGTGAGTTAATTTAAAACTTTTATCTAGTATTATTCCACAAGTGCTGTTTCAATAATACGTGATAAGGAAAATAGATACTAACAGTAATTCTAAAATAGTTTTCCTTGTCAATAAAATAACAAAAGTGTACAATATATATATGTGATCTAATTTACAAAATAACTACAATTAAAGCGTATGTGATTTCCCAATTATTTAAGTTAAGATTTAAAATAATTCTATAATTAATTATTTTTTAAATTAAATAATTTTGAAATAGACAAATTTTTAATTAAAGACACAGCATGACTAGTAGTTCGTTTTAGTAAATCAACATCCTTTCCTGGGCGAAATAGATTGACATATTTTGCTAAAACTCTATAACAGAAAAGGTAATAATGAAAATCAGCGAGAGAATTATGTCTTTGCTCCCGAATTTTGACCACTGTGGATGCTAAAGAAATAATTCCAGTGTTATTATATTGCGATATTTCAATATCTACAGCACAGAAAGCAGCAGATCTATCTACACCCATTAAAGAATGCACAATAATTGGAGGGCTACAATACTTGCAACCTTCCTGGGTAAGTTTCGCCTTTATTTCCTCGTGATTATGCCTCACAGCTAATACAAAGTTCAAAACGTCCTCACGACTAGCCGGTAACTTCATATCAGACCACGCAGTGAATGCAAAATGCAACACTTCTTGACTTGCAGGAGTTCCATCAGTCACTTCCAGGGTTGTTAAGATGTACGTTGACTGAATGTCTATTTTTTTGGTTTTTATTGTAAATTTTTTGCAATTGAGGGTTCCTTGCATGTAAAACCAATATGCGTCATAGACTTGGTGGTTGAACACTGATTTTTCACAAAACATGACGATGATCCGTGAGTGGTGCATCCAGACAGTGCGCCACAGATCATAGTTCGTGTGGTGCATGGGAGCTTGCATGCATATAAATTTCCGCTCGTGGTTGTAACCATCAACATAATTTGCATTTATGTAATCTTGGCGTTTCTTCTCCACAGGAAGGACTACTCTGGAGTGGTCGAAACAGTTTGGGTACTTGAGTCTGTTTAGAGGTTTGTTTGCAGCCTTCTGACATTCTTGAAACGTTCCACCCACTGGTTTGGAAAGAATTGCCTTGTGTTCTTCCGCGGCAATTTCCTTAAAGTCACTTTGTCTCACAAATTCCAGGAGCTCCTCATACTTAAGCTCACGAGAAACATGCGAAATGTACGAATACATGTTCACTCGAAACTGGTTTTATAACGAGTAATATAATTATTAATCCGTACTTGGTTTTATAAGGAAAAGTCTACCAGGAATTACGTTTGCCATGTTAGAAATTTCAGGCTCGCATCCTTATAAGGCACGTTTATAGGTACCGCGAGCATGTGTCACCGCGATCACATGTACCTTGATGATGTCAATACTAATAAACTTTTTAAATGGGGCCCAGCGACATATCAGCGACATATCAGGATGTGTAGGAAAGGCCTATGACGTCTGGTAAGAAGAGTTTCCTGTTAGTCATGCGTCAGAGGATATAATTTTTAGTCTACTTATATAGTATGTAATTATATGTAATACCTGCGAAAATTAATTAATCAAAACTATCAAGTTAGTACTAACAAAATGTCGCTGCCGGCCCCATACTCAATCGTATAAAATTTGCATAGCGCGTTTAAAAATAAAATATTTCTCAAGTGAGGTCTGTACCTAATTTGACAACAAATATGAAGATATCTTGCAAAGTGCACAGTGATAAGGTATCTAGGGTCACAATGTTTATTTTTAATAATTGAAAATTCCTAAATTGAGTGATAAGAGCGCTGATTTACCCAACGGTTGCTACACTAAATGCGTCATTAAGTCTTTTTGTGTAATCCCAAATTAGGTGGCCTTTATATTGTTTGGAACAATTATATTGTCAACCTAATTCCATAATAAGTAGCGTGGACTTTGCTTTGCAGTATGAAAGTCTAATTATAATTTTTCCTCATTAGAATGAAACAATGACTCTGGTACAATTTAAATACTGGTTTATTTAGGACAAGTTAAATAATGATAATTATTATAGCACCTTTAGAATAATAGTTTGTATATTATAAAAAATTAATAAATAACTTATACTAGGGCTAAAAACTATTACTAAGGATTAAACATTTATATCACATATTATATAAACTATATAACATAATACTTGAGATCGTTCTACAGTAAGGAACAACTTAAATTTTAACTAAGCTTACCAATAATTTACTTGATTAAATTTTTTAAATAAGAGACAACTTGTTGGACAGAACCTGTCCTTATCAAAGGTTTCGTGTTGGCTGACGCTAAATACAATTTAACCGCTTCATAGCAGAAAAAATACTGGAACGGATTGAACAGGCTGTGGGACCTTTGTTGCCGAATATTGGACACCACGACGGAATTGAAACAGTTTGTGTCTGATTAAACTTGGAAATGCTGATGTCGACCACGCAAAAGCAGGGAGTCCTTCCAAGCCCGGCGTTACAGTGCACAACAATTGGCGGCGGCTGGGAGCGTTTGTGTCCAGTCTGTAGCGAGTTTTGATGGAGTTCGCTCTGGCACTGTCTGATCCCCAGGACAAAGTTCAGAAACTCTGACGTATTTTGGGCACGTTGTGGTCGGGCCAAGCGGTGAAATTAAAGTGTGTCATCGTCTGGGTTGCTCCAGTTCCATCCGTCAGCACAAGGGTTGACTTAACATAATGAGGTAACCGCTCAACGTTGGTGGTCGTAATTTGAAACTTCCCCAACCGGAACGAAGATTTTTCCGCGTCGCTCCAGTACGGGTAGCATTTTTCTCGGCCATTTTCTTTCTTTTGGTCAGCATCACGATAATCTGCACTTGCTCCATCCATAGCATTCTATGGAAATCGTAGCACGTGTGACGAGTCGGGGCTTCTCCAAATAAACTTCTTCGTGTGTTCAAATCCATCAATATAATTTGCATTGATGTAGTTTCCTCGGTTCCGCTCCGTCGGTAGTATCACTCTCGAATGATCGAAGCACACAGCGTGGGTGAACCGGTTCAAACTTCTGTTTTCTTTTTCAGCTGTAAACGTCCCTTTACCTCCTCACTGATAACCCTTTGATGTTCTGCATCGATAACTTTTTTGCAGTCGGTGCGGTACATCAGCGCCAGGAAGTCTGCGTACTTCAGCTCTTCATATGCCATTTTCTTTGCCGCCATTTTCACGTTATAAATTATGATTTAATTTGTAGGAACAATAATTAATGGATCCCGTCCTATCTTCACAATGGTTAGCCAATGACTGTGACAATTTTATTAACCTCATGAAATTAATACAGGCATTTTTTTCGCAACACTAATACCGTTTTGCCTAGTTACCAATGACGACACATCAGTGTGATTTCATAAAATATAACTAAATATAGAATAATTATAACTGTTTCCAATGAAATTCATGATATTAAATTACTTCTATTTGTGATGATGGTTCGATGAACAAACGATGCCGCAACATGTTTCAGGACCGTCTATAATGTGATAGATGATAAAATGTACACGCGTGGGTGTATAAATATAGAATTATACGAATTTTCCTGTTGATAATATATTAGACAAGTCACTTGAGCGAAAAATTAGCGTTAAGAAACATTTTATTTCAATTTAATTATAAAGATGTAATAAATTCACCTAATTATGAGGTAGATAAATTACTGTGAAATAGGTTTTATCTCAATTTTATTTGTCAAATTATAAAGTCAAATCGAGAAGTCTATAAAATTAGTAATAAAACTCATGCAAATAGGCTATTAAAATTAGTTGATTAATTTGTTTACCAAAAAAGTGGCGCTTCTTTAAAAACCAATTTCTTAATGAAGATCAACGTAACTATCGTCAGTTCTGGGGATTGATTGATCTTATCTATTTATTAATAATTATAATTATCAATATTTCATAAAAATTTTGAATATTATTAAAATGAAACAATAGTAAGATTTTGTTTCAAGTATAGATTAGGGAAGGAGCCCCGGAAGTTACTCAGGAACCAGTAACTGCTCACTCCATATATATATTTGTATATCTGCATTTGTGACTATAGATATACAAATATATATTGATAGAGTGAGCAGGTACTGATTCCTCAGCAGATACCGGAGCTTTTGCCTTATTTACCGCGAAAAATTATATTTTTCAAAGTAGGCCAAAACTGTTTGTAATAATTAACTATAACAAATTACACGAGTAAAAAAATTGATTAAGGTGTCTTACTCTCTTAAAATAAATTAGTGGAATTTCACTGACTTGATTTAAGAGAGTACACAAAAAAAGTTGATTATTTTGACTTAAAATATGATAAAAAAAATTCAAATATTCACCGTCTCTCTTTAATACTACTGACAACCGGGACATTCACCTCATGTTTTATCATCGTTATTTGTTAAACATACTGCGAGGATTTTACAAATTTATGACAGTGATATATTTTAATGCACGTATACATTATGCATTACACATTATTAAGTCGACACGGATCTGTTTAATACAATTTTTGAAAAAGAGGAGGTTGAAGAATAGCGGACCAAATGTATAGAATTTTCCAGATACAGCATTAATTTGACAAATATTCAAGTCAGACAAAAGTTAAAAGAAAACTTTTATTTATTTTATAATATTGTAGTAGGCCCTTTTAGGCTCATTTTTCAATTTTTTGGTTTAAAAAAAATTGAGATATTACTGATGAAGAGATGCTATTTCACAAAATAAAAACTCAAAAATAGCGGAAAGTTTTAGGGATGACTCGTTAGGCTCACATGTGAAAATTGGCTTAAAGGAAAAACGGTATACTTAAGTCTCTGGTTAGTATTCCGTAGAAACATCCGATCACGGTTAAACGTCCTCTGATAATTATTCTTCGATTAATAGCTATGTATTATTGTTTATTCGTCGATAGACTTACAAGAACTATTAACCAACTAAAATTTTTACGGTAACCATAAAATGTATTTTACAACTCACTATAAAAAGCCCTGACACTAATTTGATTTCAGTTTTAATCTGGGGCTGTTGTGATAACCACTTGTTACCTTTACCTCCCCTGTGACTTAGTCAAATTAAGTGCAATTGCTATGGCTAACTACTTTTGCTTATGGAAACTCACCCCCAGTGATTTCTTAAAGAAAATTAAGCAGCCGAACTTTAACGAGTTCGTCAGCCGGGAGTTTCAGCAACTAAACACCGTCCCGCTAGAAGGTACCTTTAATGAATTTTCAAAAGATGAAAATGTTACTAAGAACAGTTACTACGACGTCCAATGTTGGGATCACTCTCGTGTAATTTTGACCTCGCAAGGGATTAAAGAGTACGATCATTCACAAAGCGACTCGTACAGTATCGTCGTGACAAAAAAAGACAGCGACTCAACGTACATCCATGCGAATTTTGTCGACGGATTTGAAGATAAGAAGAAATTTATATGCACTCAGGGCCCGAAGACAAACACGGTTGGCGATTTTTGGAAGCTTGTTTGGGAGAAAGATGTCCGAATGATAGTCTCGCTGACTCAAATTGATTGTGAAAATAGATGGTGCTACGAGTATTGGGTCGCTGAAGAAGGCTATGAGTTACTTTTTGGCCGATATGCAGTGAAAACGGTCATGATAAAGGAAGAGCCTGGTTTCATAACAACGCTCCTGTCTAACTTTGACGTTACGTATGGAGAATCGCGGTTGGTAACCCACTACTGTTATAGTGCCTGGCCGAGCTATGGTGCTCCTGCTAACTTGAAAGAATTCCTTGGTTTTATGTCAACAGTACATCAGGAACAAGGATGGTTAATAGAGAGAGCCAGGCTTCAGTTTGCGCCCCAACCAGGACCAATATTGGTCCACTGCTCGGCGGGGGTTGGCCGCACCGGAACATTTTGTGCAATCGATCATGCACTGAATTGCTTGAAAAAAACTAAAGCAGTCTCCGTCTAGGAAAGTGTGTTGGCAATTCGAAAGATGCAACACTTGAGTGTTGTCACCCTGGAGCAGTACAAGTTCATCTACAAAGTAATTGAGTATGTCTTACTGGGAGAGGAATCTAACAAAGGAAATCACAAATAATAATTATCTGCCTATCAACTTGCCGTAGAACGGGATGACCCTATATTTAAGGAGTTGCTGAAAAAGACCAGAGCTAAGGACAAACTTCCAAATGTGAGAAAAAGTACTAGAATTGCTAAGTTAAAACGTTCTAAGTGATTCAAAAAGCTATGTAAAGGAGCTAAGTGTTCAAATATTGTGACCAATAGTTTATGTTTAGAAATCGTAAGTTAATCTAGGCAGCTAATTTTTTTTTTTTTTTTTTTTAATATTTTACTATTTTTTACATTTTACTATTGTTATTTTTGTTTGTTAAATTTTAAAATTGTGATTAATAATTGTAGTAAACTAAACATTCGACTGATTTTATTCTCTTCATCATGTTCCGTTTTTGAATGCTTAATAGGTATCGAATGAGAAAAAAATGTGAGTCATACAAATTGCATTTATGCAACACGAAACCAATTTGAAAGACAATTTTTTCCGCTGGATTTAATTATTTTTTGTTGGTACAAAATGCTTGGAGATTTTCGAAAAGAAAGTTGAGAGATAGTTTTTAGTTTTAATATGCGTATATCCTGTTATAAAGATGACATACAAATCATAATAAAATTTTAATCTATGAAGACAGATATTTTCTTCAAAATTTACAAGTGATTAATCAATAAAATAATAGTTAAAAAATATATTTTATAATTTTATCAATTGTTTAATTATATTAGTAGAAGATATAGGAGGGATATATATATTATATTATTATAAATATATATATATATACCTCATATGAGGATATATATATATATATATATATATATATATATATATATATATATATATATATAGGGTGATTCAAAAAAAAAGAATATTTTTTTTTTCGTTTGGTACTCTGAAAAATAGGTTCCTAGACACCTCTAAGAAAGCCTCTCCAAGCATGAGTTCTTAATTGTAACGGGAAGGTCCTCCTTCTTACAGTTTTCTATTTTTTCTTATTATCAGATAGAAAAATTTATATCTCGCTTCCAACTACTTGAAAAAATATCTTGTTCCTTAGATTTTGTAGGAAATTGAATGCTCTACAAAAAAGGTCTCTTACGATTTTTTCGTAAACCCAACCGTTTAAAAGATATTAACGGTTAAAGTTTGATTATTTTTGGGAAAATTTTTTATTTCTTATGAATTTTATAACTCAATGAAAAAAAATCATTATGAATGATGAAACTCATAGTTTTGTAGGAAATTTACTGCTCTATAAAAATGGTCTCTTATGATTTTTCGATCAAGTTGAGCGTTTACGAGATATTCATCGTCAAACATCAATGCATATCAATTTTTCTAGTTTTTGATCAATAATTCGAAAAATTTCAATTTATTCTGTGAGTTTCAAGGAAATTTAGACAAATTTGAGTTTCTATGAATAGAAATATGTTATGAACTATTTTTTTAATTAGTTTTTTTAGTCTTGGACATGTTTGATTACATTAAAACAAAAAATTAGTGCATTTTTTTAAATATATAATTCAATTTAGTGTGTTTCACATGTGTTTCACTTTTTTATCGAAGAATTTATTTATTTAATTATCAACTGCCATATAATTTTCAATATTTTCAACATAACGGTACACTTTTACTGTAAATAATTTCCTCTATTGCAGTTTGGGTAGTTTTTTCGATGTTCTTTGATAATTTGCAATAAGTATTGGAATTGCTCTTCATTTTTTGTCAAGCATTGATTATACTCACTAACTAATGCAACAGCTCGTTCTGCTGAATCATTAACAACTTTCAATTGGTTAAAGTATTCTTTATTTTCAATGTAACTGTCATTAGTAGGCCACGATTCAATATCTTTATCAAGGAAGTCATATGGTAAATCAAAGATTTTAAAGAGATTTAAAGACTTTTTAGAAACAAAGTCACTCAGACTTTTTTGCGTTAATGAATTCAAATCGTTTTTATCAATTATAAATTTTTTAGCTTTAGAATCTGTACCGTTACGAGTATTAACAGCTCCAACAATATTTTTTTTTACTTCCAATGAAACGGTATCGTCAAATAATGATAAAATGGCAAGTTCATCACTTAAATACCATAAATGCAAAATCATTTTTTCACAAGTTGCTGAAGAAATCAATGAATTGATATTTTTGTACTCGAATAAATTTTTCAAAAACTGCAAGTCATGATTAGCAGCAGTTGTTGCAGAAGTTGATGAAAACCAAGCTTTTAAATACAGTGTAACTATAAATATACAAATTTGCCGAAGACCGTCCAATTCTTTATTAGAAAGTTTAAATTCATTTCTGAATAGAAACATTTTTAAACTGTAAATTGCCTTCGCCATCCACCTAGCATGATGAATTGCACCAGGACGTTTGAAAAAAATTTCTTCTTGAGGCATTTCTCCAAGGAAAATCAACGACAATTCCAACAATTCTTTATAGTCATCTCGGGGTTGTAGTAACTATCAAAAACAATTAAAAATTTGTCAGAAACAAGAAAATTTTTTTTCTTAAAATCGCAGTTAAATCATACCTGTAAGGATTGTGCAATTAAACTAGATATTTCATTTTTTTTATCCAAAATGATATCAGCAACAACAGTATCTTCAATTCCAGATTTATAATTAGTTTTATTTATTTCATCCCATGATTTTTTAAATCTTCCGAACATTGGTACGTTTGGCCCAGATGACACAGGCCAATATACTTCAAATGCACTTCTCAATATGATCTCAAAAATGTGGTGACGACATGGTAACCAGATTAACTCTCTTCCCAAAGTCTTTTCAATTGCCTTACATGTACCGTTATGAATTCCTGTATAAAGAAAATAGATAACTATCGTTAAATTTAATATTTTCAACAAATTGTAGATTATATTTAAAATCCAAATGAGTAAATAATTCTCAATAATTTCAAAAGTGAAATTCAGTAAGCAATAAAAATTAAACTAGAACGTTAATAATTAAATATTTTTTAGATTAAATTATCATTGATAAGTTACCTGTATTAACTGCCGTCGTGTCAAAACACATCGCCTTAACATAATTAGTAATACCCCATTCACTCAATGTCGATAAAATGGCTGATGTTTGATTGTCTGCCGTCCCAGAATTCATTTTTGGAACCCCAAGTAATTGTTCGGTACCAAATGCAGTTAAAATAACTGGTAGCCGTTCCACAGATTTTGATCCAACAAGGTCATTCAGCATTTTTCCGTCCCAATGCACAACGTATTTATCGTGTGTCTTAAAGTTGTCTTTAAGTCCTTTAGCAATGTCTTCTCTTTGAAGCATACGAGCTCGTTGAATTGAACTATAACTGAGCGTTGTATCTTCAATTTTAATACCTACTGCTAGTAAAACCGGAGCAATAATAAACATCGCATTTCTACTGCTGACATTAGCTCGGTCGAGTCCAAAAATGACTTCAGGAGTTAAGACATCAAGTTTTGCTCGTTTTGTCGGAATTGGAGGTTCATACTCTGAATCAGATCCAAAATTTGTAACTCCACTTAATGTATACGTAGAGAACGACTCTGATTTTTCACTTGGAACAATCGCATGACTGGTAGACGGTTGATCTAAGTCTGGAATAAGATCTGTTTTATAAATTAAACGAAGAAAATGTATAGAATTTATTCATTTTGATGACAAATAATTAAGAAAGGACTCCAAAAATTGTCTAGTCAAATGTCATCTAGTCATCTATGAAAAGTTACACTACTACCTGACTTTATAATAATTAAATATCTCAGATACTTACTACTCTCATCTATTCCCATCATAGTTGTGGTTAAGTTTGATACAGGTACATTATTAGAAAGAATCTCTTTATGGGTACCGAATTTTTGATCCAAATACAACTTTCTAATATTATCATCAAGCACTTTTAAGGATTTTTCGCTCACAATGTCGAATAATTGTTCAAGATCAGTCTGAAATTTCATTTCCTTTTGGTTTTGCGCTGAATTCTTTTTATCGAAATTTTTTTGTAATTTTAACCATTGACTGTGATAGCGAAGAAATTTTTTGACTGCATTAGGAGCTCCACTAGTTGGAATCTGATTTTTTCTCCACAGTTCAATAACTTGGTCAACTGAATTTTTAGCACTTTGTTTGATTGAATACTTTAAAATTTTAAGTTGGTAGAAAAACACACGCATAACCTCTTTCACTTTTGGTAACTTACGTTCCGAAATTCTTTGTAGAGGTATTCCGATAAAACGTATTTCTTTATTCATTGTAGGTTAATTGATGATAAATAAATTTATGTGATGATTATAAGACTTATTTAAAATGAATTATTTTATTACGTATTCAAGATGATCAGTTTTAGGAACACTGAAAATACGGTATTAAATGGGTAGATACTGAAGATAGTTGAGAGTAAAAAACATAGATGGCGTTAGTTTCAGAAGACAAACAGAAGAAGAAATGGAATTCAAAACAAAAATCCCCTCGAACGAAAATTTTATGTATATTTTGTGAAAAACAATTTAAAAATACGCACTGAACAAATTTCATAATAATAAATGACAACGCGATTAAGATTTTAAATTATTAAAGATAAAATTTAAAAAAAATATTATTAGAATAAAAACTTTCAAATGAATTTTTGAACAGAAAACATCTATAGGAGTTGCTTTTATAATAAAAACTCAAATTTGTCTAAATTTCCTTGAAACTCACAGAATAAATTGAAATTTTTCGAATTATTGATCAAAAACTAGAAAAATTGATATGCATTGATGTTTGACGATGAATATCTCGTAAACGCTCAACTTGATCGAAAAATCATAAGAGACCATTTTTATAGAGCAGTAAATTTCCTACAAAACTATGAGTTTCATCATTCATAATGATTTTTTTTCATTGAGTTATAAAATTCATAAGAAATAAAAAATTTTCCCAAAAATAATCAAACTTTAACCGTTAATATCTTTTAAACGGTTGGGTTTACGAAAAAATCGTAAGAGACCTTTTTTGTAGAGCATTCAATTTCCTACAAAATCTAAGGAACAAGATATTTTTTCAAGTAGTTGGAAGCGAGATATAAATTTTTCTATCTGATAATAAGAAAAAATAGAAAACTGTAAGAAGGAGGACCTTCCCGTTACAATTAAGAACTCATGCTTGGAGAGGCTTTCTTAGAGGTGTCTAGGAACCTATTTTTCAGAGTACCAAACGAAAAAAAAAATATTCTTTTTTTTTGAATCACCCTAATATATATTATAATGGCTTTTTCGCTGCGCTGGCGTCGGCAGCGCCGAAGAGGTCCACCTAAATGTTTGGCCTACCTGGTTCGTTAATGGTTGGGCGCCAGGAACTTTCGTTCCACGGTTCGTTGGTTCACGTGGATCGTCGTTGGGCGGCGGGTCGAGGCCGAAGAGATTCAAAGGTATTTACGAAGCGTACGAGGAAATCGGTTCGGGGAATAATTAAAATTAGGTCAAATAAATTAATTACACAGGCACAATTACGAGTGAATTATTTATTCAATAACTAGCGAGGTCGAATAACATTCGCAGGTTCAATCCAAAAAAATAGCAAAGGACGAATAAAATCAATACAAAAAAAAATTTGTTACAAATAATATTGTTTTACATAATTTTCATGAAACGCCAAAATAACAAAGCCAATCGGAATTTGGGCACAGGCAATCGCAACAAGAAAGCAAAATCTAAATTTCGTTCACGCAAGTCACTAAAATCCAGTCGACAGTAGTTTCGCAGGGAACAAACGAAATTAACAACAAGAAAAGTAATTCATAAAATATAATTATCTCGCTTGTTTCGTCTAACAATTGTTTCGAATTAATTAATCAAGACCAATATTTATTCGCCGTGTTCGCTTAGCAACAATTTACGAATTTGTTAACAAAAAAAAATCATTTAGTTCGCCGGGTTCGATTAACAACAATTGGCGAGCCTATTAACAAAGAAAAATTACGCCGGTTTCGAGTAACAATAAAATTGCGAATTAAAAGAAAAAAACTTGTTTATTTAATAATAATAAAAAAAAATAGTTTACTTCGCCGGTTTCGATCAACAGCAACAAAAAATAAATAACTAATCGATAGTTTATCTGGGATCGCTGTTACCCGTCGAGTAATTCGCGGGAACAAAGCTCGAGTTGCTACAAAATGTTTCAGAAGTACACTCCAACTCAAACAATTATACACAATGTCATTAACTACTTATTATCATAGAATTTGGCACCGGGTACCTGGCTGACGTCACCGAAGCCGGAATTTAACAACGCGATTGTTGAATTCCGGTACACAATTATTTCGGACTCAATTCCGAAGTCGTGAGCAAATTTATTAAAAAAAAACTTTTAATAAGATTATCGATGATAATCTACGTTAATCGCGATTCGTGGTGAAGTCACCCAGGTAAATTAACAACTGCGACCGCACTTACCCCACTCAGTCGACCTCTCGGGATGGGTTTCAATTCAACAAAAAAATCCGATGTCGGCGGTGCTGATGAACGTGATTCCTCGACGATGGTTTTCCCCGGGAACGGCGAGATCGAACGTTACAAAGGTGATTGTCGTCCTTGACTCTCGTACAACACTCTCTTCCGTATTCACTGAAATTATACTTCGACAACAAAACGGCGAAACTTCTACGAGCAATTTTCCGTGTCGATTTTTCAAGTAAATATAGCAATACTTTTCCTCGACACAACAAAACAAAAAAAAAAACCATTAAATTTTTTAATAGCGATAGCAAAAATTATTGCGTTTTAATTGATTAATTTTTCTTTTTCTGTCGCACGTGGCATCTAAGCGTTCGGTCAGAATTACTGTACTGGCTTTTCCGTTTTCCTTTTGCCAACACGTGGTCTTTCCTTCAGCACCGCTAATGAGCTGCGCGTCCAATCAGCCGTCGTACGATAAATAGCCGTGATCGATGATTGGTCGATTTACCAATTTAGTTCGAAATTCGGCGTTCAGGTGGAGCCTCGACGTGTCTCCCGCCGTTTCAACTTCCAGTCGTTCGTGGAGTCCGATTCCGTGCCTTGCTAGTCCCTCGCTGCTCCTCCCAGATGTCTCCTCGGTCGTTGATATCGACTGAAATGCGGGTTCGCCCGGTCGCTTTCCCCATTCATACTATATCACTCACTCTATATCCGATACATTGAATTTTAGTTCGGACGCATCCATTCCTCATTATTACTAATTGGCGCGGTTCGGCTTAAATTTTTACCTCGAGCTTTGTTTTATGACCGGGACCACTTGGGGCGACACAGTCGCGTCGAATCTTAGCATTTCATCAGCTTGGCCAACACACAAGGCTAAATAATACCCAAAAAAATATTCTCTAGTCGGATTCTAGGTGGGAAATTTCCCACGTCACAATATATATATATATATATATATATATATATATATATATATATATATATATATATATATATATATATATACTCCTCCCATATAGACTACTAATATAATGTACTATTTAAATAAAAAACATTTTATCAAAAGTATATGATGACTTGAAGGGTCAATCGCATTGTTGGGTTAATTAAAAAAATCCCTGACTTTTTTGACCATGGAAAATAAGCAAAAAAACCAATTTATAAGCTACTAGCCGTCCGCCCCGACTTTGCACGGGTATTTAACAAAAATTGGAGTTTTTGTAAGGATTCCTATTTTTTTTTAGGAATATGAATATAGCCTACGTCACTCGGGGAGAGTGTAGCTTCCCAACAGTGAAAGAATTTTTTAAATAGTCTTAGTAGTTTCGGAGCCTATTCAATGCAAATAAACAAACAAACAATCAAATATTTTCGCTTCATAATATCAGAATAAATTGAAGTGCTTCATGTTTACTCCAAACGTTCCTGATTAAAACAATATAAATAAAGTGGGGAAAACGGGCAGTGGGTTTTGCCAACCATTTAATGTATTATTTATCGGTTGATTCCCGATAGGAACGCATATAAATATCGCTCTATCCCGCCTAAACTATCATTCCCCCAACGAATTTCTACGAAATCAGTACTGAAGACTCAATTGAAGAAAAAGTGATAAAGATGAGTCCGACCTGATTCTACAAATGCTGAGCCCAGGAATGCTTCGGGTGGAAACTACTTTCACGAAGCATGTCAAGCTGCTCATTAGCTCTTCTTCTGAGGGCGGCAGAGTGGATGGATCGACCAATCCCGTCGATCTTGACTGTAAGAGATTACGATGGTAAGCAATGCACCCATATTATCGTGAAGAACAAGGATTTTTATACGCAAGATATGATGGAAATCGTCTTGAACTTGGGGCTGACATAAATGGCCAGGAATGGCTCGGTGGTTTCACTCCTCTGCATTTGTGTGTTTGGGAAAGGAATTACGAGCTCGCCGAATGGCTGTGCAGGGCACCAGGCATCATCTCAGGCTACCAACTACGCCGGGCAGACTGTCTATCAACTTGCCTTAGAACGAAAGGACAATCAAATAATGGAGATGATTAAAAGGGCCAGAGCCAAGTGCGATCCTTTGGAATTGAAAAATTGTGATGAGTGAAAAGAATTAATGTATATATAGTGATGTATAATGTTGTGTGAAAGAGCTGAGCTCAAAGAGGCTATAACAGTTTACGTTTAGAAATCGTAAGTTAATCTAGGCAGCTAATTTTATTATTGTTTTTTTTTTTTTTTTTTTATATTTGTTCAAGTTTAAAATTGTGAGTAATTATATTTTTTAATTTTTAAAAATAAGTGTCAGCACTTTTTTGTTCTCAAAAGGATCTCGATGGTTTACTAAAACAATTAGATTTTTCATAGATAATAGCTCGAATATTTTTAATGCGTAGTGTTTTAAAAAAATTAAAACAAACGTTAATTAATTTAATTAAATACATATGATGTAAAACAACTGACTAATTTAATTCTTCACGACTTTGTTACCTTTAAAAAAATTCTTTATACACATACGACGTAGTAGTTTTCTGCCACCAAAAATTCCTGGCCGGTTCTCCATATTATACTCAAATAGCATGGCTATGTTTAAATCATTTTCTTGGGCAGCCGCGTTGGCTGATTGAAGATCTTTCTCCACCAGTGCCGCGTATGTGATTCAAAAATAATGTAGGCCGTAGAGTCGGGACAGCGGTCTAATGCGATCAGAAATTTTCCTCATCCATAGACATGAAATACTGCAATTAAAATTGTTAACTTGAATAAGAAAGGCAAAGGTTTAAAGATAGTTATGTATCTAAAGAAGAAATACCTTCAAAATGGACATAGATTTTTCTTCCTTTGTGGGTTCTGCAATTGACAGATTCCTTAAGAGCCAGATTGCTGTCGTTTTCTTTATGCAATTTTGGGGAAACATAGCATAGAAAGGATCATTCGGTTTTGTCTCGGTAGGTCGCTTACCAATGTAAGATGCCATGTTTGTTTTAAGCTTTAAATAAATAGTTGCAATTAGTTAGAAGGTAACACTTAACTAAGACGTATAGAATTTTTTTTGTAACTTAATAAAATATTGGCACGGTATTTAAAATTAATTAGAGGCACTTACTTCACAAGTACAGTTTAACTCGTCGAGCTTTCACAGTGCAATGAATATTTCTGTACATTTTCAAAATTAATAACATCATTTGCATTTATACTCGCAACAATTGAAATATGGATCTATAGAGACCACTTACAAACCACGTGAATAAATATTCCAATTTGTTTGTGGAACAAATAGGTGAAATTAATTGTCACTCAAATATATACTGTATGTACTGACAATAAGATTTATTTTTCACTAAAAATTTGGTCTTCATTATAATTTCGATGTCGCTTAAAGTGTCATACAATCTTAACCGCTGAAAAGCATTCATTGTATATGTATTTATTAAGTGATTCAACTAGAGAACAATAACTCTATTTTGGGCGCAAAAACCCAATTTTTAAGCGCATCGAACGGGGATCGATTTCAAAATTTTTTACCAACACTTTTGTCCGCTAAATTTTTTTATTTTTGGCTATAAAAAAATTATTTTGCATTTGAGAGAAAATAGTTGGGGCAAAATTTGAAATTTCGACATGAAGATTTTTGCAGGATAGTGTTATTAAAATTTCGATTTTCTATGTAATTATTATAAACAGTTTCATACAAAAAAAAAATTGTTAATAAATAATGATAAAATAATAAAAGATTTTTATTTAAAATTGAAAATATTAAGTAGTACATTATAAATTATCAATAATTGGGGACCATATCTTCGAAATTTTTGATACTTTTATTCAGTCTGTCTCCCAACAGTTTGCAAGAGTTACAATAAAAGTTTCTCCTGAAAGTTCCATGCGACATGATGGTTTTATCTTAGCATCTTCACAAACAAAAACTAAATTTTCAGAAATTTTAACTTTGCTTATGTGTCGTGTTTGAAATGCACTTTTTTCTTTATTGTAAGTTAACATTAATAAACCACAAACAGTATAATTCTCATGAGTGAACTTGATGACTGACTGAATAATGCCATAGGTTCCATTCCCATCATTTATTACTGAATCGCAGAATTTAAGTTCCTTTTCCATATTATAGTAATTATATTTTACTTTATTATGACTCATTTTTTCATAGCATGTCAAATAATGATAATAATAATAATAATAATAATAATAATAATAATAATAATAATAATAATAATAATAATAATAATGATAATAATAATAATAATAAATAATAATAATAATGATAATGATGATAATAATAATAATAATAATAATAATAATAATAATAATAATAATAATATAATCATAATAACCTGTCAGGTTGCAAGGAGAACCTGATAGTGGATCGATGCGTCTTACAAGATGCGATCTACTATCAACGCAACCTGTCAATGGCTTGGATTGACTATCGCAAGGCATTTGACTCAACTCCTCATGAGTTGATTTTATATCTACTCAAATGCCTGGGAGTCAATCCCAGAATAGTGGAATGCATTCGGCGTACAATGCAGCTCTGGCGAACGCGTTTTCACATTGGAAGTGGAAACGCATTGCACGTTACCGGAGTTGTAGAGTATAAACGGGGGGTCTTCCAAGGTGATTCCTTGAGCCCTCTGCTGTTTTGCGTTTCACTGCTGCCTATATCTGTTGCTCTCCGTAAAACTCGTGGGTACTCTGTGGGGCCTCCGGGTGATCGAAACTATTCGATTACCCATCTGCTTTACATGGATGATCTGAAGCTGTATAGTGCTGATAAAGATCATCTACAAGCGGCCCTCAACATCGTAGCAGAGTACACACGAGATGTCGGAATGTCTTTTGGGTTGGACAAGTGTGCGGTCGTACATCTGGCGAGGGGTAAGTGCTCTGATACTGGTGATGATGTCGAGTTAGTGGATGGGAGCGTCTTAAGACAATTAGACGCCGGGAGTTGTATAGATATCTAGGAATGGAAGAGCACCGCATGCATGCGGTCTCTGAAGTCCGAGCAACTCTCCAGAGCGAGTATGTTAGGAGACTCCGGAAAATTTGGTCCTCCGAACTTTCCGGCAAAAACAAAGTCTCAGCTACTAATATGCTCGCTGTCCCAGTCTTACTATACACTTTCGGTGTCCTGAAATGGGCCCGAAAGGATTTACGAGATCTCGACATCAAAACCCGTAAGATCATCAATATGAATCGGAGCATGCACCCCAATTCATCAGTCGCCAGATTATACCTCTCCCGGTCCATCGGTGGGAGAGGTTTGCAGAGTTTGGAGCGGCTTCACGACCGTTTGGTCCTGGGTTTAACACACGAAGTTGTCAATTTCACTGCAGACGAGGATGACTTTCTTATGCAAATTGTACATAAACATGAAAATGCGCATAAGGGGTCATTCTTGTATAAGGCAGCAATATATGCGGCAAGAACCCTTGGTCTTGGAGAAATAAACGCTCTTATGGAACTCCGAAAGGAGGAATTTAAGAGCGTCATCAGGAACGCCGAGGAAAAACTACTCCTTGGCGAACTGATGGACAAGTCCATGCACAGCGTGTTCTTTAAACACGTGCGTGATCATGGCTTGTCCACCCAGCTGACGTTTTCCTTCTTAAAGTCAGCTGGCCTGATGTCCGAGACTGAAGGGTTCATATTTGCCTGCCAAGATGGTGTCATTAACACTCTTGAGTACCGTAGCAAGGTGCTCCAGGTGCAGCTTCCGGACACTTCCTGTAGGAGGTGTAAACAACATCCGGAGACGCTTATGCACCTTTTGTCGGCATGTCCTGTGCTGGCGAGAGGTGCATATATCCAGCGTCACAATGCTGCCCTGAGAGTACTGTACTACTATCTTCGTCATTGCTACGGTATTGACGTGACACCAGTGCTGCCTTATCTGCCAGGAGATATTCCCCAGGTTGTTGAGAATGACAGTTGCAAAATTTATTGGAACATGCCATTTGCAACAACCCGGCGGATAGATCACAACAAACCTGATATTGTGCTCTTCGACAAGGCCACTCGTGACATTTATGTCATTGAGTTCTCGGCCCCGGCTGAATACAACATCTCAGCCAAAGAAGAGCACAAAAGACAAATATATCAGGATCTCCTGTTTGAAATTGGCAAACTTTACCCAGGTTACCGTGTCAAGCTTGTCGTCCTGATTGTTGGCGTCCTAGGAGGGATGAAACAGTCTTTTGTATCCTCACTTGCCAAAGTTCCAGCTTGCTCATCAAAAGCTGAGTTCTTGGCAGTTAGGATGCAGAAGGCTGTTATACTTGGTTCTCTCCGTCTCTTAAGGGAAATGACTTTGGCCTGCTGTGATCACTAACCGCCTTGTTGTGCGGAGTGGTCCAGCAGTAACGGATGGAGCTCAGGCTGGGCCCTCGGAGAATCGGACTCCAGGGATAACCCCCCTGAGCATTTAATAACCAAATAATAATAATAATATTAATAATAATGTAGAGAACGAATTCATTTTGATCCCGGATTCAAACAGACAGGTAGTACTTTTTAGAAAGAATAAATAATACAATAAATAATTTAATAATCATTACAAAAAACATCAATAATAAATCTAATAAACCTTCTAAATTTTACATTAGGTTGAGATAATGCCCGGATTCAAGATGAATTACATTGAGTGTGCCAATGCATGTAATGCCCCGAGGTTGTCTACGCGAGCCCCAAGAATTATTTTAAGTGTATGGCCGATGGAACGTCGTCAGAAATTAATTTTACGACCGGATAAAAGACGACCCGACTGGGAACTTCTGCAAGAGTCGGATGTTTTACAAATCTTAAGTAAATTTAAACATTTAATATCTTTTCATGGTAGATTCATACGCGGTCTGTGTGCAACAAAAATAATTACACAACCATAGTTGCATTTTAAGTTGATAAAATATCCTGTAATATATGTACTCCCTAATTTAAAAAAAAGGATTAAGAATTAATTTCTTTTACATATTATATCTTATGGGTATTGAAGATGTGGAAATACTTTTTTATAATCAGGGTTTTGACCTACTGATTATCGTTATATAATTCTTTCAATTATATATGTATGAAGTTTTCTTATCATATGTTACATGTTGCTCTTTATGAAATAAAGCGAATGGATTTCCGAAAATATAGTTCGTACCGAAAATTTAACAAAATAAATTTTATTAGCTTTCAGATTTATGTTTAGCCATGGAAAAAATTAGAAAATTAAACAATACTGATAGAAATAACGCTGCTTTAAATATGAGGCAGTGGATCAGCGACACTTCAAAAATGATCGTTCCTCGAAAAATAAGGATACTGAGGAACACGATTCAATCAATTCAGATTGTTAATTTTAAAATTTATCGTAAAAAAAAATTAATTATAAGAAAAATCATTAAATAAAATGAAAAAAATCATAATAATAATAATAATGATGATGATAATAAAGAAATTAATTTGTTGACCTCATAAAAATTATTCGTGATTATTTATATTATTAAAAAAAAAAATTTAAGCTATTTAGTAGAAGTAGTAAAGCAGCATAATTTCGGTATTTTACCGGTAATACCTTCTGGTAGGGACCTTCTTTTCCGGTTTTTTACTGCAATAGTACCGTAAGTATACAGTAAATATGCGGTACATTTACGGTTTGAATGCTGTTAATACACCATAATTTTCGTATGTTATTGCCGTAAATATTTTGAATTTATTCCGTAATTTTTTTGTTATAATTCAGCGAAAAAACTGGCCAAAATAACTGGAGTATTACGGTAAACATTCAGCATTTATACCATATAAATACCGAATCTTTACAGCATTTCCAAAACCGTGAGGGTAAGAAAGAATGTGACATTTACAGACAAAGTATTCTGTCATAATTTACTGAATAATTACAATATTTTTTTAATGAGGAAACATTACCTATTTTGATGACTTGTTCCAAAAATTTTCTTTCTTTGAATTAAAAATTAAAGAGATATTAAGCTCTTCAAGCTCATAAGTCTGATAGAAGTTTCATAGAGAACGATTTTTAAAATTTTCAAACCACAACGATAAGTTTTGGATGACGTTTGGTTAAACGAGTGCAACAGCAAATTTCATATATAGCATAGCGGAATAGACCATGATTTGAGACTATAAATATAATATGATACTCAAATTGAAGCTTATTTAAAGAGCTCTCAGATAAAATTTACAGAAATTCGATTAGTTATCCCATTCAAAAGTTATACGAGTAAAAAAGTGAAAAAATATGAATTCTTATGATTTTAAAAATTTTAAAATCCTGGCATTTCTAAATTACTTCACCGATTAAGCTCATCTACTAACTTGACTTCGGTATCTATCTGTAGAATAATTATGTTGAGTTTGGTAAAGATCCGATGTAAATTGGCGACGCTATCGTCGTGACAAGCCGCGTTATATCTGATATATCCTAAAACACAAAATTTTTACTTTTTTGAAAAATTTAATTCTTTAGGCCACTAAACCTCACGGATAAAGAATAATCGCCTAGATTTCGTTATATTTTGGTTCACTGCTCTGGGATATTCCTCTCCCGTGTATTTATGATTGTCTTTGTTTTTTGGATTAATTATTTTACGGACAGAAGTTTTCACGTGTGCCAGTTAACTCGTTTTAATTACTTACAAATTTCACTGCAAAGATGGTCCTTCGTCCTTGATTGGCTTTGTGGTTTGTTGTACAAAATTACGCAGAATAGACGTTAATGGTTTATAAATGAATATATAATTCTACACAGTTTTTTAATCCTTATAAAGAATTTCTAAGTTCGAATTGGTCAAACTAGAAATTTCGGAGTAACTCCAAAAAAACACTTTTTTCGGTTTTCTTTCGTTCACGATATCTCTCGAACGAATCAACCGATTTTGACCGGATTGGCGGTGATCAACGTGCTTTTTCAAGGTTAAGAGCTGATTAGTTTTTAAAATCAATCGGTTCAACCGTTCCAAAGTTATGAGAGGTTTACACACACACACATATACAACATCGCGGGAATAGTCAGGGAAGCTTCCTAGGACCTAAAAACGTTAAGATCTGATGAAAACTCGATTTTCAGAAAACGGGGTAAAAAAAATAACTTCCCGATTTTTAAAAATTTTCAATTTTCTTAGCGGAAAGTCGAAAAGAACAAATTATCAAAAAATCTAATGTTTGTTATAATAGTACCGCACGATGAGAGCAGAGAGAGTAATTGTTTTCTAACGGAGAGATCGTTACCCGTTAAAAGCCCTTTTATCCGCACTCATTTAATTATCGACGGATCACAGAGCGCTGTGATCTTAAGCTCTCGTAATCATAGTTCAAGACTTGTAAGTGAGTCCTCAAGGTGGTGGTGTCAACATAGTGAGAGGGGGGAGAGCAGAGGAAAAAAGGAACGTACCACCAAATTTTGGAAGAGTTATTGAGACCGAACAGTCCAGCTAAACACCTCGCGAAAATTCTTCAACTCAGGTAATTATTTTTATTTCGCTTGACCAAAGTGGAACGAAGCGATGAAACTTTATTAATTTAATGCTTGTTAGGCCATTATGTCAGCTTGCTTAAATTAATCTCCATTTTGTAATATGTACTAATGACGATTTGCAGTTACAGGTAAAATAATTATCAACGAGACGCAGTGACCGTCTTTGCCGTCAAGCAGAATACCTCACCGAGGAAAAATTGACACCAGCTCCGAGACAAGGAGTTGCAGCTCGTCGAGGGATTGTAAACATAGGCATTAAAAACTCCAGGTACAAATATCAAGTCTGATTAATTCCTCTGGTGTGCGGCATCAGCCTAGCCTTCAAGTTGGCTGAAGGTCATAATTAAGAATTTTTTTAAAATGACAATCAAGAATGAAATAATTGATAAGAGTTCGGAATAAAAGTCAGACTAAAATTAAGAATTACTTTAAAAATAAGTTAGGAATAAATAACTCAAATATTTAATTAATAATACCAGGAATTATTTCGGGTTATTAATTAAACACGTAGGCAGAAGTCTGAATTAATTTTACTAAGAATTATTTCAGTTAGTTAATTCATGATTTCGGTGCCACGTGAAAAATTGATCTCTGGAAATTGAGTCCGAGTAAAATCAGTTGAATTTTGTGTATATTATAATTAGTAAAATAGTTCAGTAAAATATTTTAGTAAAGTCGTTTGAAATAAAATTAAATTAAAATCAAGAAATAGTTCAATAAATATTTCAGACTAAATACGAATTATGTGAAATAAAACAAAATTAAAAGTTAGAATCAGGAAATAATTATTAAAATGATTGTTTGAATTATTTAGATAAAAGTAGAAAATAAATCACTCGTGAATTTCATTGGAGAAAGAAATCGACAAAATTTTGACGGAGCGTCGGCCATTTTGTCCCGCGCTAAAACTTCGAGTAGAGGACACTCAAGGTCGAGACTAAAGTTTTAGTTTATTGTAGAATAAAATAAAATAAATCAAAATAAAATCTCGGTTTTCAAGCGACCTAAAATAAAGTAAATAAAATAATTTAGCTAAAATAAAATTTACTCAGTTATTCAGAGACAATGGTAATGATTTAGGCGAAGATAAAATAAATAAGACAATTGATGATTTCGTAATTTTTAAAATAAGTCAAAAAAAAAGCAATTGATAATATTTCGGCAAAAATAAAAATCGACAAAAGAAATTCAATAGAAACTGGAATTTGTAAATTCTCAGATATAGCGTACACATTGTCGGCAGATTATTAAGACCTCTGTCGTCAGATTTTAATCTATTAATTTAAAATACGAAAACCTCTTATAATTAAATATTTATTGTTGTATTATTAAGGTCACGGGAATAAATTAGTTAAGGATTCTAAATTAGAATGGAAAATTTGATTTATAAAAAATTAGTGATCTGGATTTAAATTGGGAAATTAATTTATATTAAATTGAAGTAATAACTTCGAAAAATTAATTTGTAAAATTCTAGAAAATATTTCGTGTGTTTGGAAAATTTACATTGTGTGTGTGCGTGATGATTAAAATTGCAGTGTAGCCTAGGGATTCACGGTATTCTACTCTGTTTCCTGGGCATACTTAGAATCCTTTGGATATACGCCCAGGTGGGGGATGAAATAGGGATTAAGAAGAAACAATTTATAAATTGTGGTCGTGTGTGGATATATCATTGTAGTGTTGCCTACGGATTCATGGTATTCTCCACTGTTTTCTGGGCACACTTAGAGACCACTGTATAGACGCCCGGGTCGGGGGTACAACGGCAATAAGTTAGAAATCGCGGCATAGATGCTCCAAATGAGGGTATCGTCAGGAACAGGCAATATGATAGAAACCGTGGTTTAGATGCTCTACATGAAAGTACTGTCGGGAATAGGAACTATGATAGAAACCGCTGTGTAAACGGGAATAAGACTTAGATTTAAGTGTTAATTATTGTAAAGTCGTTTTTATTATTGTAAGAGGGTTGGTTAAATAAAGTAAGTTTTGAAAATGAATTTTTAACTTCCCGCTAAGAAAATCGAAGATTTTCAAAAGTCGGGAAGTTATTTTTTTCACCCCGTTTTGCCAAAATCGAGTTTTCATCAGATCTCGACGTTTTAAGGTCTCAGGAAGCTTCCCTGACTACTCCCGCGATGCTGTGTGTGTGTGTGTGTGTGTGTGTGTGTGTGTGTGTGTGTGTGTGTGTGTGTGTGTGTGTGTGTGGATATATGTAAACCTCTCATAACTTTTGAATGGCTTGACCGATTCTATCGTGGTTGACACCAATCGAAAGGGCTTGACTGAACTGAGATTTTGAATATGATTTAGACCGATTCGGACCAGTAGATTTTCGGAAATCTCAAAAAAACTACGAAAAAAAATTTTTTCAAATGTGATTTTTTTTAATAACTTTCAAACAGCTGGACCGATCAATTCCAAAAACTTATCAGCTCTGAACATCAAAATACCACGTCGATTACCACCAAGGCAGTCAAAATCGGTTGACTCGTTCGTGAGTTATCGTTGACGAAAAAAATCGACGAATAAGGTTTTTTTCGGATTACACCGAAACTTCTGGTCTAATCAATTTGTGTTTAAAAGTATATCATAGAATTTGAAAAACTGCGTCGAATGCCGCTTACTGCGTGAAAATCGATTCATTCATTCAAAAGTTATTGCGGTTTGAAAATTCAAACAATAGTGATTTATTAAACTCCTATCAAACTTTTGAGCTCGGAGAGCTCAAAACTTCACGAAAATTAGATTTCTGAGTTCGAAGAGCTCGAAAACATATTAAGTGCAATTTCGAGCGCTTAGTTACGAAAGTAGCGGGAAGTTGCAGGGATGGCCTTCCGGATCAACCGTTTTCCTAATTTTTGTTTATGGTTTTTGTTTCCTTCCTTGCAATCTCTCACGACCCTTTAGAATTACTCCATGCTCTGGTCCAGTTTCTGGACACTGTGAATAAAAATCTAGTAGCGCTCTCAATAAATAATAGGGGTGACCAATAAACTAACGACTTCCTTTTCAGCTTGTAATGGAATAAGGAACAGTAGATGTTTACGGACGTGGTCATTTGATGCTTGGAACCACAAAATGCAAAGCTTGTAGCCGCAGACAATAAATTTTTATAGATCTGGACGAATACTTAGAGCCACGGATATGAGATGCTTGCAGAACCGGACTAATTCTTAGAGCCACGGACGATAGATGCTTACAGACCCAGAGTTTAGTGCTTAGCGCCACATTTTTTTATATCTTTTCGGTAACTCTATTGCCTTTCCAATGAAATACTTTTTTTGTGCAATTTAATAAATTTAACTCAGATATTTAAGTACATAGATATTTGCAACCGACAATTAATGTGAAAATAAATAAATGTATGTACAATAGATTTCCACGCATGAACTCATATATTGAGTGAAACAGAATATTTTTTGTCTCTTTATCTTCTACGCGGTATAGCCAAATAATAATACTACTGAAGTCAAATTACACAAAGC
Source organism: Cotesia chilonis (assembly GCA_018835575.1). Classification (NCBI taxonomy): domain Eukaryota; kingdom Metazoa; phylum Arthropoda; class Insecta; order Hymenoptera; family Braconidae; genus Cotesia; species Cotesia chilonis. The sequence goes on from RJVT01000114.1 coordinate 50,114, forward strand.
ACTAATTTTACACTTGTTGTAACGGGTAGTACTACCTTAATAATTATGTGCGAAAATTTTTTTCAGTCCAAATTTTTGATGTCTGACGAAGTCAGAAAGAAGATCCCCCAAAGATCCTATATTCTTGACATCTTACGACGTCGATAGAGCACTTCTACAGACTTTTCTATTAAGATATTTTAAAAATAAGTTCGTTAAAATATATAAAAACTTCTTCAAGAAGTCTTCATGACTTGCATGTTATTTGGACGCCAAGTTTGGAATAAGACTATACAATCTAGTTTGGAGACATTAACTTCTAAAGACAAAGTGGTCCATGTTAGTGCGGTAAGTACAAAAAATTTTTTCGGAAAAACAGATTTATATCTTGATTTGAAATTAGATCTCTTGTTCTAAATTAGAAAAATATTTAATCTATGATATTAAAACTAATTAAATTAAGATTAAATAATTTTGATGAAACCGAAGAAGAATTTGATCTTAAAAAGTTTTTGATTCTTTATGAATGAATTTCTTAAATAATCTAAGTGTATGTTTTTCTTGAATTGGGAAACAGAACAATTTTTAGCCAAGCAAATTGAATTGAAAAATTTGCGAGGCTTAATATAGACGCTTTTTTTGGGTAGATTTATAGTTTTGAGCGAAGTGTATCACAGCAGAAATTGAAAAGTAAAGATAAAATAACTCTCTTAGCTATGAAGTAGTTAACCTCAAAATCGGTCGATGGCGTCTATGAAAATTCTAGCCCCACATATCGATGATATTAATATCCAAAACAAAAGTTTCCATTATAAATATCCAGTGAATTACGACAACGAAAAGAAGTTCTGTATTGTCAATATGATATACTGAGTTTTCAAAACTGATTTCAATTAGAACCTGAAGTTTTCAGGATCTCAATGTTTCGAACGAACCTACACACTCACAGGAAATCATTTAAATTTTTAGAAAAAGCATTTTAAAATTTACCCTTCTCATCCCGCTATGGCCTTTCGTCATACGACATTTCAAAAATACATCGATTGCGTGATTGAGACCTATAATATAATTATGAAAAAAAATTATTGAGACACATTTGATCAAATTTTGGATTTATAAGTCAATCGATCGAGTTTTTTCAAAAGTATCCAATTAATAAAAATTTAAAGAAAATTTCTTTTCAATTTTCCTATTCGACAAAATTTTCAAAATATATTTTTTAATTTTCAGAAAAGGGTTCTATTTAGCTGCTCTTGAATTTTTAAGTATGAAGAACTCAAAATGTATAAAAGATATTTCAAGCTCGGAGAATTGATTATAATGGACGATTCACTTGTCGACTGATTCGAAATGTTGGTAGTATTTTCAATAAAGTTGGTAGCGTGGAAAGATGAAAGGTCAGCAGTCACGAGTATAACACAAATATTGACTAAATGTACTAGAGAGTGTCGAAGAGGGAAAGGTGGAGGAAAAGGGGCAGTTTCGATAGTGGCGGATCGTAGTCATGAAGCGGGTTACGAGTGTTAAGGGTGTAAGATTATAACACTGGTTGAAATAATACAAAAGAGAAGGATTATATGTGTGAGTGAGCAAATGTGTTAATCAACAATAAAAAAGTTACGTGTTGCTAGGGTTGTATACCTCAAACTTTTCTTAGTTATTCAACTCTATCTAATATAAAACATATTTTGTCAGCATGCGTAATGAAATTATCTACATAGACCACTATAATTATGACTTTTACCGATGTTGACAATTATAATCAGTTTAATATTTGTTTTTTCATAATTTGGTGTAGTTTCTGACAGTTTTTTTTGTTTCATTTAACTTGATACGCTTATGAATTCTCTCTGTTATTTACAAATAAATTGATTTTTCCGAAGCTTAAAGACATAAACAAATGGATGTATTCTAAGCGTGTATTTTACAAACTTTCTATAAATACTAGTAGATTCGTTTTTCATTAAATTAATCAGTATTATCGATAGGTTTTCTCTTTCAAGTTTTGACATAAAATAGACGAAACTATTCTGATTTAATAAAAAAATTGACAATCGAAAAACAAAGTGTTAATTGATCACTGTATTGAAATACAATGATACTAATTAAATGTTTGTATACCTTATGTGCATATTGTGTGTTTAAAGAGGAAGCGATATATAAGAAGTTACAAAATAATTCAGTGATTAGTAAGGAGTAGATTCAGATTAATAACTTTGTAAATGAAAATACCGATATCATGAAAGTGTCATATCAAATTCGTTTTGTTTTTGTCGACAGACATTCAATTTTTGGTGTTCTGATTTAGAAAATTCTTAAGACTAAAAAAGGAATTGATTGATTAGAAGAAAAATGTAATATATAAACAAATAAATCATTGAAAGTATATATATACACATACATGAATGAAAATATGTATATGTACATATACACCTACATGTATACCCTGCCGTTTATCAATGTCTAATTAATTGTGCTACATAGTACTGGCATTTACTTATATTTAACTTTAAAAATTATAATTGCATTTCCATCAAACCCTTAACAACTAAATTTCACTAACCAGCCTCGAAGAACATTTTAGATTATAAGGTTTAAAATTAAACCATCCACTTACATAGTCAGTACACATTTTTTAGAATTTTGATTGACATTGGCTTCATTGCGTAGTTACAGCATTTCAGTTCTTCTACTTTATTCATTTTTGATTGTATTAAGTGCACGTTAAGTAAGACATGTTTGTTGTCAGTACTATAACTAAAAAAATTATTTTTGTTATGTATTTAGATAAGCTTTGTTTCACATACTTTCAGAAATTATCAACTATGATTTTTATATTATAAATCACTAATTAAAAATGATGGAATAACTTACATTTTTACGTATTTTAAAGTTCTTTTTCAATTATAATCTATTTATCGTAGATTTAATTATGATAGACTCGATTCCACTTTTGTATATTTTTTAAGTTGGAAGATCAGTACTTATATTTGAGTTGTATCCAATGCAATTAAATTAAGTATTTAATCTCATTTTCAAAAAGATTGAATGTTTTTAAGATTCTAATTCAATACCTTGAGTAATTATGATCTGATTACTGCCATGAGCTTGATTAATAAGTGACAGTGATCGAAAGTACGCTTCAAAATATAATTTCGCTCAGTACATTATTTAAAATATATTTTACTTCAATGAAAAAATAATTATCTACACAATTTTGAGGTGAACAATATCATATATATGTCAGAGAGGCAGGAGTTATTGTTGGGGATTCAGTATTTTGTGATTCACTCATTTTTATTATTACAATTAATTCATATTCACAATTACTAAAAGATCAATTATTACGAATGAGTAGATAAACTCGTACAAGGTTAAGTTAATTCAGGCCGCAAACAATATTAACAATATCTTGCGATAGACCGAGACTTAGGAAATAACGAATTCGCGATCACCAGGACGTCCGTTCGATCTCGATCTCAAAGCAAGACTGTCTTTTCAAAAACTATTCTCAAATAGTCTGCCTTCTGCACATTTCTCTTTTCCTTATTAATTTTATGATACCCCTATCGTCCTGGGATCCCGACTACGTTGACAACCATGTGCCTACCTAGGCCTAAGCTTACCGCAATAAAACATTTTAGTTATATCTTATTTTATAAAATATTAAAGTAACAGTACATTTCTTAAAATAACTAAAAAATAGAAATATCCTAAAGAATATTCTCATCACTTCGTCAGAAAATACTCCACTGTACTTTACTCTCCGATATATATATATATATATATATATATATATATATATATATATATATATATATATATATATATATATTATAGGGTGTTTTTTTCAACTATTTTTTTCGGTCCCATCGTGAAATTTGGGGCAAGTATCAAAAAAAAAATTCCCTGAAAAGTTGGGTCTTTAATATTGATATTTAATATTAAGTCCGCGACCACGGCGTGTAAAGAGTTCACATTAAAAAAACACAGAAACTCTGATTTGTTATGTTTAAATTCTTCATCTCAGTGGCGTTTCATAGCATTGTTTTGGTCATCCAGGACGGATTTTTTTCAGAATTGAATGCTCTACATAAATGTCTATTGCGGCTAAGCCGTAACTCTAACCAGCGAGGTAATACAGAGCCTCTAAACTTAATTTTTTCATGAAATTCGCGTTTTTTTGGACTTATCTCGTGAATGACAAGAGCTATAGAAAAAATTAGGGACACAAACTTGTAGAAAATTCAATTTTCTACAAAAAAAGGTCTCAAGCACCAAGTCACTAAAATCATTATTTTCGGAGATAATTAATGATAAAGTTTTTGTAATTTCAAATTTTTATCGCGAATGGCGTCAAATTATAAAAAAATGTCTTTTTTTTATTATCCATCACGACTTTCTTAACTTCTTACTTTTTTTTTTAACATCGAACGGTAAAAAGATTTTTGATAAAAATCTGAAATGATTATTCAAAAACGGTGTGGCTTATTGATCTGAAATTTTGTTGGTGAATTATTGATACTGTAACAGTTTGGTTAGCTGCTCAATTGGTCCCTTAATTCATTAATAAGTAACTAGAAATTAATAGAATGAAACAACAATGAAATAATCAATTAGGGTACAACCAGGTTTATTTTTACGGTTTCTGGAACCGGTCCAAAGCAGAGAGCTTATTATCTAGGGTTAGAGAGAGTTGAGGAAGGTGCTGTTGAATTAATAAATAACTACCCGGGAAAAAATAAACTTGCCTAATCATATATATTTATATATAATCACTTATATATAATTAGACCTGAAAATTGGCCAGATCTAATTATTTCTATAAAAACAAAAAGAATTCAGCGTGCACGGGGATCGAACCCGGGACCTGTCGCTTGAAAGACTAACACACTACCTGTTTACTTACGAGACTTACTTGAAGAACAAAGTTTGAAATACTTACAAGTAATGCAGATGGTATACATAATCGATTTTCATAAGTTAATTAATACAGTTTCATTATTTTATCCACAAAATATTATAGTTTAAAATATTATTAATGATTGGAGTAGCAGACTCTGAGATAAAAACAGAGAATGTTTTATATTAATCACAAAATACCCACTGGGATGAAAAAAAAAGTAAACAATTGTATATGATTCATATATAATTATATAAGATAATTGCATATAATTATAAAATGCTCATATAATCGTATATGATTTCCGTATAGTTACACTGATATACGAATTTGTTTATATTTAATGAGCTTTATTAACTGTTAATACGTGATTTCTTAACATCATAGGATTTAATAAATGTTTATTAGCAGTTGATAAATTATTTATTAAATACGATTTATTAAATATTAATAAATATTTGTTAACAGTTAACAAATATTTATTTAAAATCAAAAACAAAAATCGCAATTTTCTTTTTACATTTTTTATAACCCGATAGCTGGAATACATAGCTGTAGTACATGATAATAATTCAAATCACTAAATAAATTGTTTTTAATATTTAAAAATATAAAAGATAATTATATGAGCTGTGATAGAATTCGGTATATTACAATAATCGTTATTATAATGTAATATAATTAATGCAAATAATTTATAAAGATGATTTTTGTTTATAAGCAATCGTCATATATCATATGACATGGCAAGTGAAACAAATTCACTCAATAAAATATTTATTGTATATAATTTGTAACAGTTTTACCTGCTCAGGTTGGCCCCTAATCAATTTTATAAATAAACAAACAAAACTAACAAACAATATAATTATCAGGGCGCCACCAGGATTTTTAATCACGGTTCTGGAACCGGTCCAGAGCTGAGAAATCTTATTCTTAGGGTAGAGAAAGTGGAGGAAGGTGCTGCTGAATAATAAATAATTAATTAACAAGATTGATTGATATTTATTAAGAATAAAAAAGGAAAACTTAACGGTATCTTGACTTAAAACAAGTTAACAAAATTCATACACTCACACACTATCCACACTTAACAATATTCTTATTCTCGACGAGCCTCTTTCGGCGTCTACCCGTCGATTTCTAACACGTGCCCCTTTCGGCGTCTATACGTGACCGGCCCCTTTCGGCGTCTACCCGTATAATATTTTACCAACTAACTAAACTTATAATAACCCGCACAGAGACGAATCGTATCCAGGGGTCGTTGACTCGGCTCACAGGAGTAACAGCCCAGTGATGAAACGTAGACCTAGATACCCCTGCAGCTTATTCACACTTTGCTACAGAACAACAGCCCAGTGACGAAACGTAGACCTAGATGTTCTGCAGCACACACTCGTAACCCGCTCCAGCTACAGCAGTAACGGCCCAGTGACGAAACGTAGACCTACATACTCTGCAACTCACACATAACCCACACTTGTCTCACACTAACACTACTGATTTGACTTTATTTATAATTTAATAATTAACAATAGTTTAATTTTATTTATAATTAAAAATTTGAGCCATTAAAACATTCAATCATTAGAATTTAATAAAACGATAACTTTCAATTAACAACCTATTTCCAAAATAGCCTTAACTAACTATTACAATTTTCAAATTCCGATTGTTAACTTTCTTTGAATTAAAGTATTATTTGGATTAAAATTCCTAAGTAAGTTATAGTCACGGTCTTAATAATATAACAATAATTATTTAAAACAGGAGGTCTTAATACCTTGAATTAACTTTGGATAATTAAATTAATCACAATATAAATTTCTCAATCAAGTTAAAAATTTTTAACACAAGTTTAATTAATTAATTCTGACTAAATTTTTCCTGTGACATTTTTGACTCAAAATAACCAATTCTTTGGACTTAATGTCCACGCCGATAATTATCAATTTGGAATAAAAATTTAATTTAATTAATTCACGAACTCAATCCTCAAAATCAATTAATTTATAATTAATAAATAAAATAGTTATACAATAAAATATTTTCAGTAATTGATTCTGAATAAAATATTCTGAATAATTTTCTAATAGTTTTATAAATTATAAAAATAATCGACACAAGTCGAAATATTCAATTTTATTTGCTAGAACATTCGTTAGCTTAGTTGTATTCAACTTTGGGTATTGGAATTTACTGCAACACAAAAATGTACTGACGTTCGACCAAAATTCCACGAATAAAAGTTTGTCGATTATTTTTCAAGTGACAAAATTAATCAATTTTTCTTAAGTTAATTATTATAAAAATTATAACAATAAATTTAACGAATTTTTCGGATGTTAATTAATTAATTGATAAATTTTTAGTTGTTAAATTTTTCCCGCAAGGTCGATTGAGTGATTCTCGGGTATAAGCCCTCATGAAAATCACTCGATCCAAACTAGCAAATGTTTAATTATTATTGATTAATAAAATAATCGTCGATTAAACGATCCAATTGATAATTAATTAGAAGAAGTAACTGGGTATTGGGTGAACCGCGGTCCACTACTTTCCCACAGAGTAATAATTGATACCTTGACGAATAAAGTGATGATCTAACTCACTCGTTGAGGATGAAGTCCTAGTTGTAGTTGGCTTCCTTCGTCTCGTCACTACTCCGGGGATCGGTCCTTCTTGATTTCCGTGTCACGATGTCTGGCGATCACACTACTTCTCCCTTTTCCACTGCACGGCTCACCTAACCCAAAACTACCCCTTCCTATTCTCCCTTTAGGCCCGAAGATCGAGACGCGCCAGTGCTATGTCGAATAGTTATCGATATCCGGAGACTTATCGATTTAGGGTAATTTTACCCTGTTACAAATTATTATAATTATTATAAAAAATAATATATATAATTATTAAAAATTGCTGCATTTAATTATATATTATTATATATTCACAAATGTTAGTCTATAATTTACATTTGATTAGATATAATTATGTAGATTGCTTTACGTTTAATTATATATATGGTTATATATCAATTAGACCTGATCAGATATAATCATTTATAGATTTATATAAAATGTACATATAATATATTAGTCTACATATGAATATATACATTTTCATAAAAATTTACATATAATTCTTTATATTCAATGTATAATCATTTATAAAAAAAAATATACGATTAGGGAAATTCATTTTTTCCCGGGTAATTAACAATGTACCGGTACTCACACTTTTACACTATAAACAACTTAACAACAGCCTTAATCCCGTTGTGCCTCATTCCGGGCGTCTATTCAACGGTTTCTAACTTAGTCCTTTTGCACCTCCCAACCTGGGCGACGATGTAAAGGGTTCTAAGTGATTTATTCGCGATGAGCCCCTCCTGGTGTCTACTCGTTGATTTCTATGACTAACACATGCCCCTCTCGACGTCTACACGCGACGAGTTCTTTCGGCGTCTACCCGGATCAAAATTTTACTAATTACTCTGCACATAGATCGTTAATTAGCTACGGCGGAAAACAACTGCCCAGCCATGAAACATATCTAGATGATTCCCCGTAGCTCGCTCTACTACAGAATTAACAGCCCAATGACGAATCGTAGACCTAGATAATTCTACAGCTCATTCATACACTGCTGGCTGGAGCAACAGCCAGCGAAGAAACATAATCTAGATAGTTCTGTAGCACACACACACATAAACCGTTCCAATATTACACTTGCACCTTGTCACTACTAATTGACTTTTATTTTTATTTTAAAAATTTATAAACAAATTTAAACAATTAATTTACGTTAAAAATCTCAACTAAAGTATTCAGTCACCGTTTCTATAATTTACACAATATTCTCAAATCAATAGCAAGTACTATAAAACTTTTGAACTAAATATTCAACTCCAGTGATGAATTTTAATGAAATTAATTATAAATTAATTCTTAATAATTTCATCAACATCAATGACTTATAAATTTCTGGACTTGATATCCACGCTGATGATTAATAAATAACTCTCAATAACTTCCTTGAACTTAAGTTCGATTCAATAAACAATGACACCTAATAATCTTAATCTTCACAAATAATTTCTAAGAATTGGTGAAATGGCGGTTGCACCACTTCTCCTTCTGCACTGCACGGCTCACCTGTAAAAACCCGAAACTACCCCCTTCCACTCTCTCTCTAGGCCCGAAGACCGAGACGCGCCAGTGCTGTGTCGATCAATTATCGATATCTGACGACTTATCGATTCAGGGTATATTTACCCTGTTACAATATATTTATCTTTCTATAAAACAAATTTTATTATTTTCTTGAAATATGCCTTGCAGGATTCAACTACCTTAAAGCACTAAATTGTGATGAAAATTTCGATTTTAATTCTCCCTAAACGCTATACAGTTAATTTAGATAACGGAATGATCAATTTACAAAAAAAAATATATTTATTTTCTTAATAAATAAATCAATTTTTATTAATTCAAATTCGATAAAATTTTTTGTTCGATTCACCATAAATAAATATTTCCTAGAGATTAACTTTGAGACATGGGCTACCAATAACGATTGTTTGGAAAGATTAGACATCGTTACTAATTAACAACTGTAACGATGCAGCCAAAAGAGCGCTTCGAATAACTCAAGAATACCTCAACATTTTAACTCATGTGAAAGAACAAAAACACTATTTAGTGCAAATTATTCATAAAAACAAAAATATTTATCATAATGCGACTAAAAATTGCTTAACAAATAAATGTGAAGAGAGACAAAAAATATATATAAGCGGCAATATTATTGAGAATATATTCGATACATCACATTGGTAACGTTACTGTAACTGCTAATCTTTCTAATAAAATTTTTGGACCATTTATAAATGAAATAAATGACTATAACACATGAAACTTCATAGCAAGACTGAAAAACTATGATAATAACTAAAAACAACTTAAACCACAAATAACCTTTGAAAACGTTTTTGTAAAGCATTCAATTTTGCATAAGTATATGCATAGATTATAGTCGTAATGGCCTTTTTTTCAAAGGAAATAAAGAATTAATTCCAAAAAGTTTCAAATTCCCGTGTTCTTTAAATGGAAAATGTAACTCGATTTCGACACGGTTGAATTTGGTAATTAAGAGCTTATTTATGTCAGATATTTTTCTTTAGGTCAAGAACTAAAAATCTAGGGGGTGGCAGCCGAAAAAAAAATCTATTTGGGAAATAACGGACACCCTAATGTGTACAAGAAATAATTCCCATTTGTAATAATACGGGCTAATTAACGTTCAGACTCAGATTCAATGAATCGAAGTACATAAAAATCATACTCGATCCGGGTCCACAGAAATTTTTTCATTGCTGTGACTGCAATAGTTTACCTTTTCTAGGGCTCTTTGAATTTCGATCAAATCTAGACGGTTACCGGACAAAACGGACTTGAAATTTGGATTCAGTGGGTTGAAAAACATGTCGGTAAGTGAGTCCGGTCAAAAGTACAAAACAGATTTTTTTTTTTTTTGTTTATTTAAAGTCGCATAAAATACTAAAGTCATAAGCGACTTACTAGGGGGGGAACTTTGGAGATTGGAACTCGTTTTTAACTTTTTTTTTGAGCTCAGCAGAATAATACACTTAAATATTAAAAATATTAATTGGTGTACGCCGGACTCAAACCCGGTTCAATACATTTTAGAAAACAAGGGCCGGATCCGATAGGCTACTGCGCGCCTTCAAAACATTTTTGTTTGTGTGCCGGTGTAATAAATTTACCGTAAAAGTGAAATCATCCACAAATTCGCAATAAGCTTAACTTCAACGTCGAATAACTTTCGAAGGATTGAATTTATCAAAAAATGATAAGAAATTTTTTTATTCAGCGTTCGATTTTTTACAAAAACATGGATTATTCGTTCGATGGAGTAAGTTCCATCAAGAGAAATGAAAATCCAAACTTTCTAGAAATTTCTTTTTTCGTGTTAATTGAATGAAAAATCGAAAAATTCGATTCGTGACCTCTACTAAATATTGTCTCTCTCTCTCTCTCTCTCTCTCTCTCTCTCTCTCTCTCTCTATATATATATATATATATATATATATATATATATATATATATATATATATATATATAAATTGTCCACTTGATCAGCTGCGCGACATTCTCTTGAAAATAGTACTATACTAATCGAACTCGGTCGATATTTAGGCGCCGTAAGGGTCAAGTAGGGGAAAAACCGAATACCCGACGCACTGGAACATCGACCGGCACTTCGACCTCGTCAGTCATAGTATATACAACACAATTATTTTAATTATTAGGTATTTACTACCGACAAACAAGACACAAGCTGTCGATCCCTTACATACTAATTATCTTTATATTAATATTATAAATCACATAATATCTAGGTATTCACTACCGATTCTCTGTATCTAGGCACTAGTATATAGATATATATCTTTCAAATTTTTATCGAAAATTGCTTTAAATTATAAAAAATATCTTTTTTTGTATGATCTATCACTATTTTCTTAACTTATTATTTTTTTTTTAAGATGAAACGGTAAAAAGATTTTCTATAAGAATCTGAAATTACAAAATCTTTATCATTGAAGCTACTGGATTTTTATACACAGTATCCAGAAACTAGACCAGAGCATGGATTAGTTCTATACGGTCGTGAGAGATTGCTAGGAAAGAAACAAAAAATCATCAAATGAAATTCATTTTCAAACTTATTTTATTTAATTAATCAACCCATTTACAATAATAAAACCCCTTACAATTAATTAACCCTCAAATCTAAGCCTTATTCTCGTTTACGCAACGGTTTTTATCAAAGTTGCTATTCCCCAACAGTACCCTCATATGGAGCGTCTATACAGCGGTTTCTAACTTATTCCTGTGTACTCCCCCTGGGCGTCTAAACACGGTTTCCTATCATAGAACTATTCCCGACGATACCCTCATATGGAGCGTCTATATCGTGGTTTCTAACTTATTCCCTTTGCACCCTCACCTGGGCGTTTATGCACAGGTTTCTAAGTGTGCCCAGGAAACAGAGGAGGATATCATGAATCCCTAGGCAACACTGTAATGGTATTCACTCGCTCACTCAATATTATTTATTCAACCTCAAGAACTAATATTCCCAAAATTTTACAAATTAAATTTTTTCGAGATTTTATTAATTAATTTTCCGAGATATTATAAAATCAATTTTCCCCAGTTAAATTTCCATCCACTATAAATTAGTTTCCTCATTAAAATCGGGACTAACTAATTTACTTAAATCCATTTATCCCCATTTATCTACATCCAAATCTGACATTAAAATTCTTAACTAATTTATTGCTTTTGTCTTAATAATACAACAATAAATATTCAATTACAAAAGGTCTTCGTATCTTAAATTAATAGAATAAAATCTGACGACGGAGGTCTTAATAATCTGCTGACAAAATGTTCATTGCAGAATTTCATTTTGTTTTTCAATCAAATTTACTTCTGATAATTTTATTTTAACCAGAATTTTGTAAATTAATTTTACTAAAATTGATTTAATTTAATTTTATAAATTGTTTTGTCCGAATTTACTTTTACTAAAATTTTTGAATTATTTTGTTTGACTTATTTTAAAAATTAAGAAATCATCAATCGTCTTATTTGATTTATCTTCGCCTTAATTATTACCATTGTCTCTGAGTAACTGAGTAAATTTTATTTCAACTAAATTATTTTATTTTACTTTCTTTTGTGTTGCTCGAAAACCTAGGATTCATTTTATTTTATTCGAGAACTGGAAATTATATTATACTTACAACGCACTGAGATTTTAGTCTCGATCTTGCGTATCTTCTACTCAGCGTTTCAGCGCGAGACAAGATTGCTGACTTTCTCCCAAACTTTTGTCGATTTCTTTCTCTGATGAAATTGACAAGTGTTATATTTACTACTATTAGCTAAATAATTTTAACGACCATTTTAACAATTATTTTCTAATTTTAATTTTACTTTTATTTTATTTTAAAAGATTAAAATTTATTCCAAATTATTTATTAAACTATTTCTTGTTTTTAATTAAATTTTATTTCTCATGATTTTACTGAATTTTTTTACTGAACTATTTATTACTGAACTATTCCACTAATTTTAATCTACACGAAATTCAACTGATTTTACTCAGACGCAATTACTAGAGAACAATTTTTTCACGTGACACCGAAATCATGAATTAACAAACTGAAATAATTTTTAGTAAAATTAATCCAGACTCTGCCTATGTGTTTAATTAATAACCCGAAATAATTCCTGGTATTATCAATTAAATATTGAGTGACTTAATTCTGACTTGTTCTTAAATTCATTCTCAATTTTAGTCTGATTTTTATCCCGGACTTTTTTCTAAATATTTTACTAAAATTATTTTAGAATTTTTTAAACGTTTTTTCAAGTATTTTACTAAATTTATTCTTTAACATTTTTAAAAAAATTTATTCTTAAATATTTTGTTAAATTGATTCTTAAATATTTCAATAAAACTATTGATTGTGACCGAACGCCAAATGGCGATAACCTTCAGCCGAGATAAGGGCCTAGTTGATACCGCACCACCGCGAAATTATTCAGACATAAGATTTGTGCCTGGGGTTTTGAATGAATTTATTTGCAATCCCTCGACGAGCTGCTACTCCTTGTCTTGATACTCGTACAAAAATTGTTCCTCGGTGAGGTATTCGGCTTGGCGACAAAAAGTCCAGTCACCGCGTCGCGTCGCATACTCCTTAGCAATTATTTTACCTGTAACTACAAATCGGCATTAGAATTTATTACAATTCAAGATAAATTCAAATGAGCTGACATGATGGCCTAGCAAGCATCAAATTAATCAAGTTTTATCGCTTCATTCTACTTTGGTCGAGCGAAATAAAATAATTATCTGAGTTGAAGAATTTTCGCAAGGTGTTTAGCTGGACTGCTCAGTCACAATAACTCTTCCCAAAATTTGTTGGTGCGTTTTTTCTTCCTCTGCTCTCCCCACTCTCACTACACCGACACATCCACCTGGAGGACTCACTTACTAGTCTCGAACTATGCCTACGAGGGCCTAAGATCACAGTGCTCTGTAATCCGTCGAGAATTAAATGAGTACGGATAAAAAGGCTTTTAACGGGTAACGATCACTCCATTACAAGACCGAAAAAAAAAATAAGTTAAAAAAAAAAGAACACATATATATATATATATATATATATATATATATATATATATATATTAGGGTGTGCCAAAATGTAATTTCCTTGATGGACCTTTTAAAATTGGAATTTTCAGTTCCGCTTTTGAAATCAGCTGTGTTTAGGCCCTTCCTAAGATATTTTGGGGTAAGACGATAGATTTTATTTATATAGAATTTTTTAGCAGGAGGTTTAATTGGGCACTTCCGGCGAAAATTTGAATTTTCAGCGGAAGTGCCCTAACTAAGCTCCAATTAAAAAATTCTATGAAAATCAAATTTACGCTCAAAAATATCTCAGGAAACGCCCAAACACAGCCCCTGTTAAAAGCGGAACTCAAAATTCCAATTTTAAAAGGTCCTCCACGGAAGTTACATTTTGGCACACCCTAATATATATATATTTTGCAAAAATCAAATTCTCATCAGATCTCGACGTTTTAGGATGACAGGAAGCTTCCCTGATGATCCCCGCGATGTTGTGTGTGTGTGTGTGTGTGTGTAAACCTTTGATAACTTTTGAACGATTCGACCGATTTTTCAGCAGCTCGTGCCATTTGCAAGGGCTTAGTCAAATTTAGATTTTGTGTCCAATTTGAACCTATTCGGGCCGATACATTTCGAGAAATCTCAAAAAAATTCTGAAAAAAAATTTTTTTTTAAAGTGGTTCTCTTGGAATAACTTTTAAGCGGCTGTATCAATGTACTTTAAAAACTAGTCAGCTCTCAACCTTAAAAAACCACGTCGATCGCCGCTAATCCGGTCAAAATCGGTTAATTCATTCGAGAGATATCGTGACGAAAAGAAAACCGAAAAAAGTATTTTTTTCGGAATTACTCCAAAATTTTCAAGCTAAAAAATTTTTGTTGTCGATTCTTTTAAAGGACATGATAAACTACATCGACTGCCACAAATTGCGTAAAAATAGATTGATTCATTTCAAAGTTATGACAGTTTGAAATTTTAACAAATAGTGTTTTATTAAACTTCCATCGGACTTTTGATCTCGAAGAGCTCAAATATCATGAACAAAACAAAACCAAAAAAAGTGTTTTTTTGGAATAACCCCAAATTTCCTAGTTTTATCAATTCAAACTTGAAGATTCATCATGAAACTAAAAAAATGGCGTCAAATTCTGCCAACCGCGTGAAAATCGGTTGATTTTTTGAAGAGTTAGTGCGGTTTGAAAATTTAAAGAATTTTGTTCTATGATACTTCTATCAGACTTTTAAGCTCGAAGAGCTCAAAATAACACATAAATTGTATTTTTGAGCTCGAAGAGCTCAAAAACATCATTAGTGCAGTTTTATGCGCCTACAAATTACCGAAAATTGATAGGCTAAGTGGATGAATTTTATTGCTGATTTTCTATCAGAGTAAAATTCAAGTTAATATTTAAATTGCGACAACTAGTTTACTTTTAAAAACGTGAAACTAAACAATTACCTACGATTCTTATATATTTTAAATTTGTGCAGTGAAAATATGTGAACAAAGCTTAATTTAGAATAGAATAATTTTTTTTTTCAAAATCCAAATTTTGAAAAAAAAAAAAAAACCATTTTTTTGCGGTCAATATTATTATTATTTTTCTTATTATTTATTTTTAATTTTTAAATGTCAACTTTTCATAAAAATTTGTTTTTTATCAATTTGAATTTTCGCGCCTAAGAATTACAAGATGGCAAGAAAGATAATGATAATCAACAAGATGACAAGTATAATAATAATATTAATAATGATAACATTATACTTTTGGAAATATTTACGGTCAAAACAGACCTGCGTACGTCTGGTGTAACTGTTGAAAAAACCCTGAAATTCATCAATTGGCATCAACGATAGCACGGACCATGACTAGAGAGCTAGTCATGGTACCGACAATCACGCGGACCATGACTAGAGAGCCAGTCATGGTCAAGATCCTCATGATGTACTAACAATCGTACTGGTTATAACGAAAAAGCCAGTCGTAGCCAAGATTTTTATCAGGTACTAACAAACGCGCGGACCATAACGAGAGAGCTAGTAGAAAATAATCCCAATCATAGTGGGAAATTATCCTGAGCCATTATTGGGCCGCTACCTCCGAAACCCCCACGCGGTCCATCGAAGCTAGCGAGCCAATGAACTAACCTAAACCAATCCCCTCTCAAATCACAAGACTGTTTAAAAGAGGCAGCGAGGAGAGCTGCCTCACAGTCCACTTCTACCTACTGAGCGAAGCAGAAGAAGAAGAAGAAGAAGAAGAAGAAGAAAGTCAACAGTCTACAGTAAGCGAGCAAGGCTTACTCTTCAGTGCAGTAGTTTGGATATCAAGCGTGCAAGGCTTGTATATCCTCAACTCAACGATCGAGCCAACTTGGATCATCTCAGCTGCGAGCTGCCAGCGAGCATCATCGAAACAGCCCTTTTGAGGGCTACATCCAACAACAGTTCTTTTCAGAACTTATTATTCCTCACTCTCAATTTTGAGAGTGAGAATAAGTCTTCTCAAGGCTACTCTTGTCGTAAATCAGTCCTTCTCAGGACTTCTGTAAAAACGGTCTTTTTCAAGACCAACTAAGGCTCTTCCTTAAGAGCGTGTGACTTACAAGTCATCTCAAGACTACTACGTAGTCTTGATCACAACGGTCTTTTTCAAGACCACAAAAGAATTTTCAAACGTAAGACAACCTACCCGAGTTTGAAGGAAGGTGCCGGTATTATAACCGAACATTTTTATGGTCCCTCGAGCCGGATCTTCCTTCAACTTGGGTAGTAATCAGCGACATCTCAAGTCATATCTGAAAGTGCGTAACATTTCTTGAGATTGAATCTCACTACTTTGCGCATTGCTGAGCACTAGGTGCTGCGGGAAGTTTTGTTATTCAAATCCTCAAGGATGTCGGCACTTCAAGCAAGACTGTCGCTGCAGCAGTCCAAGTACGCCTTCATCATGTCCCTTCAGAAGGAAGTCCAGGCAGAAACACACCACAACTTCAATATTCACGTGGCCAAGGCATAGTTGCTAATGGTCAAGACTAACTGGGAGAAGTTTGAAGCTGAGCACGAAAAATCATCTTATCCAAGTCGAGATCCACAGACGATCCGTACATCAAGAACAACGCTTACGAAATGGCAATGCAGTGCGTCGTGAATCCAAGCAGCCCTGGAAGAAAGAATATCAGAGTTAGAAGCAGCTAATCCTCCTAGTGGAACTAGCCTTGCAAATGTGAGTCTAACAGGAGGAGCAGCAGTCAGACCATCATCATTGCCCAAGATTCCGATTCCACCATTTTCTGGTAACTTCGGAGATTGGAGAGCCTTCTCAGACTTATTCGTCTCACTCATCGGTGAAAACACAGCCATCTCCAACGCTGAGAAGTTCGTCCATCTCCGCAATAGTCTCTCAGGAAATGCTGCTAGTCTCATCTCCAACATCAAGATCTCAGCTGACTCTTTCCAAGTAGCCTGGGACATGCTGGTCAAAAGGTATGAGAAAAACGACTTCTCATCGCAGCTCAACTGGATAAGCTTCTGCGCTTGAAGACGCCAGGAGTTCGGTCATCAGCAACTCTCAATGATCTTCTCAACGTTGTTTCGGAATCAACTAACTCATTGAAAGCCCTTGGACTTCCAGTTGACCAATGGGATTCCATCATAGTCCATCTCATGACACACCATCTAGACTCCAAAACTCGCGAAGATTGGGAAATGCATCTTGGGTCATCAACGGAGTATCCATCTCTAGAACAGTTAACTGGATTTCTAACTGGTGCTGCACGAGCATTAGAAAGCATCGAGGAGCAATCCAAGACCACTTTAAAGAAGACAAAACAAGACACAAGGCCATCTCAACCAGCAAAGGTTCATCACGTCCTCTCAGACCAACCTGGAACGTCATCTCAACCTGAAACCAAGCCATGGGTAAAGGACTTGAACAACACCTGCAAGTACTGTGGCAAGAATCATTATCTTGCCTTCTGTCCAGACTTCTCAACAAAGTCAGATGCTGAGAAGCTTCAATTTGTGAAAACCGAACGGTTGTGCTACAACTGCCTAGGTAGACACAACTTGTACAAGTGCAGCAACACCCTGACTTGCAAACTCTGTAAAGAACGCCATCATTCACTGTTGCATGGCTTGTTTGCAAAACCCAAGGAGCAACCAGCATCGCTTGCAGCCTTTTCAGAAAAGTTGTCATCTCTATCTCAAGGTTCTCAGACCGAAAACAAGCCAGCTGCACAATGACGGTGGCAGCCGTCATCTCCAAGCCCACGCAGTCATCTCAAGCCAGGAAGACATCTCAGATCAAGAGCATCTCAAACTGATTCCAACATCACCAAATACAAGCAGTCATCTCAAAAACTTACTATCAACAAGTCATCTCAGCCAGAGCAATTGCCTGCTCAGGCAAACAAGTCATCTCAGCCAGAGCAATTGCCTGCTCAGGCAAATGCAATAGCCTTATCAGCAATTAACGCAAGAACTGCAGTAATCCTGGCTACTTGCAAAGCAATAGTAGTGTCTCCTAACCTGAGAAAACATACAACTCGTCTTCTCATCGATCCAGGATCAGAATTGACATTAGTCTCAGCCAAGCTAGTTAAAGAAGCAAAACTCAACCAACTAGCCGCTGTGATACCAATACTAGGCGTGGGTAATCAGTCTTCAAGCAAAACTCTTGGTCAAACGAACTTAACCATTGAGTCCTGCATCTCACATAAACAAGTACATCTCAGAGCACATATCCTGCCTCAAATCACTACTAAGATTCCATCAGTCTCCATCCCAGACCAGCATTGGTCTCATCTGAGCAAGTTAGAAAAGGCAGATCCAGACTTCCTGAAACCTGAACACGTTGAAATCCTCATAGGGGCTGATACGCTTAATCAAATACTAGAGCCATCTCCAATAATTAAAGGGCAATCAGATGAGCCATTAGCAATCCACACAATATTCGGATGGGCCTTTCTTGGACCAGCATCATCTCAAGCACGAAAACTCCCTCTCAGATCGCTTCATACTGTGACCAACGATGAGCTTCAAGACTCCCTCACAAGATTCTGGGTTCAGGAAGAAGTACCAAATCAAACAAAGCCATCTCTCAGCTTAGCAGAAGCGCAATGTGAAGAATATTACACTAGCACACTTTCACGAAACCAAGAAGGTCGCTACGTAGTACGAATACCACTATCAGCTGAAATATCACAGTTAGGAGATTCCAGAGCTATCGCGTACCGGTGTTTAAAAAGACTTCTCAAGCGTCTGGAATCTGACGGACTTCTCAAACAACGGTATATGGACTTCATGCGAGAATATGAAACATTAGGCCACATGGTAGCAGTTCCAAGGAATGCCACTGAACCTAAACGAGCCTACTACCTACCTCATCATGGAGTTCTCCGAGAACAAAGTACTACTACAAAGCTCAGAGTCGTTTTCAACGGGTCGTGTAAGACCACCTCACAAGTATCACTCAATGACATTCAGCATGCTGGTCCAAAAACTCAAAGAGATATATTTGACGTATTGCTGTTCATCAGACGGTTCAAATTCATCTTCATGACTGACATAGTGAAGATGTTTCGACAGATTCAAGTCCATCAGGATGATTGGGACTTACAACGAATTCTCTGGATCAACCAACAAAACGAAGTCCAAGAATATCAATTAAAAACAGTTACGTATGGAACTCGATCAGCACCATACTTAGCTTGTAGAACATTATCCCAACTAGTGGAAGATGAAAAGGAAAGTTACCCATTTGCAGTTGATCCAATCCTAAAAGGCAGTTATGTTGATGACATCTCACGTGGAGCTGATTCAATTGACCAGCTCAACACAATAGCCCAACAGCTTAACAGCATGTGTGCTTCAGCATGTCTTCCACTAGATAAATGGAAAAGTAACACACAAGAATTTATCATTCCATCGACATCTCAATCCAAGGATAAGTCATCACTGGGCCTTTCCTGGTCATCAATTTATGACCAGTTCACGTTTCAAAGCTCCATATCAGAAAGTGCTGTAATAACCAAGAGATCAATTCTCTCAGAAGTAGCTCAACTCTTCGATCCTCTCGGCCTCATCTCTCCAGTGGTCATCAAGGCAAAAATTTTACTCCAGCAACTTTGGCTTGAGAAGCTTGATTGGGATGATCAACTTTGCCCTGATACAGTAAATCAATGGACCAAATTTCGAGAAGACATCTCAAAATTAACTGAACTTCGAATACCAAGATGGATTAATCTGCAATCCAACTCATATTCGGTACAACTCCACGGATTCTCCGATGCATCTCAGCTAGCAATGGCTGCTGCTGTCTATCTCAGGATCACTGATTGTCAAGGAAAGTCGAAAGTCACCCTAGTCTGCTCAAAAACTAGAGTCGCTCCAATCAAGCGACTAACCATTCCACGATTAGAACTCTCAGCTGCTGTACTTCTCGCCCATCTCATAAAGCATACACAATCTACATTAGAACTTCAAGATGTTCCAGTATTTCTATGGACCGATTCTTCAATAACACTTGCATGGGTTAAAAATAACCCCATGAAATGGAAAGAATACGTTGGAAACAGAGTCTCAACAATTCATCAGATGCTTCCAAATGCAATTTGGAGATACACGTCAGGAAAGCTCAATCCAGCAGATTGTGCCTCAAGAGGTCTAAACGCTTCTCAATTAATTCAGCATCATCTCTGGTGGACAGGCCCACCTTGGTTAGCCCAATCCCCTGAATATTGGCCAATCTCCGTAGCTCCATCTCCAACAGAAGATCTCGAGGAACGACCTGGCATCTCATTAACAGCAGTGATACAGCCAACAATTTGGGACCTGATCGAGCTCCCATGTGTGAAAACATTTCACAAAGATCTTAACAAGTTACTACGAATAACAGCACTATGTCAGAGAGCCATCTCATGTTTCAAACGAATCCCCAACTCGAACGTATCAACATCTCCAATTGGACCTGCAGACTTAGAAAAAGCAAAACTCTTCTGGATAAAAGCAACTCAGCAAGCGTACTTTTCATCAGAAATCAGCACAATCATGTCAGGGAAACAACTAGCAAAGTCTCATGCCTTCTCTAGACTAACTGCAAGATTAGATCATCAAGGTATACTTCGAGTTGGAGGACGTCTTCAAAATTCTCAACTTGATCAAGACAGCAAGCACCCACCCATTTTACCTCGACAATGTAAGCTTTCGGAACTTCTCATCGCAGATGCTCATGCCCGGACCTTTCACGGTGGAACCCAACTTACACTAATGTACCTACGAAGACAATGCTGGATACTGGGAGGAAGAGCCCCAGTCAAGTCTTTTATCCAACGCTGTTTAGTTTGCGCCCGAATCCGAGCAGTCCGAACTCAACAGCTCATGGCTCCTCTACCGTCATCTCGAGTAACTCCATCATTAGTCTTTGAAACAACTGGAGTAGACTATGCTGGACCAATCACGCTGAAGACATTTCAAGGAAGAGGTGCCAAGAAATTTAAAGGGTGGATAGCAGTTTTCGTCTGTTTCTCAACATCAGCAATTCATCTCGAAGCAGTTTCAGACTACTCAACTGAAGGCTTCCTGAAGGCATTTCGAAGATTTACTAGTCGACGAGGTATCTGCAAAACACTACATAGTGATTGTGGAACTAATTTCAAAGGAGCTGACAATGAATTGAAAAGTCTCTTCTCCAAGGCTACATCAGAATCAAAAGAGCTTCAACGTCTACTCACTAATGATGGGACAAATTGGAAATTTAATCCCCCAGGAGCACCTCACATGGGAGGAAAATGGGAGGCTGCAGTGAAATCTGTCAAACGTCATCTCCAATTGTCAATCTCAGAAACCAGCTTTACATTTGAAGACTTTTCTACTCTCCTAGCACAAGTTGAAGCAGTACTTAACTCAAGACCTCTCAGCGCTCTATCAGATGATCCAGAGGATCTCTCAGCCCTAACTCCAGGTCATTTCATTCGAGGAGCTGCGCTCAACTCAATACCTGAACCATCTCTAACTTCCGTGAACGAGTCAAGACTATCCCAATTTCAACGGATCCAGGAACGATTTCAACAATTTTGGAATCGATGGTCAGCAGAATGCTTATCTGCACATCAGTCCATCTCAAAGTGGCGCAATCAACAAGACGATATCAAACTAGGATCCTTGGTGCTAATAACAGATGAAAGACTTCCCCCTTCAAAATGGCCTCTCGCGAGAGTAATTCAACTTCACCCAGGGAAGGATGGACTTACTCGAGTAGTCACTCTCAAGACAGCTACAACAACTCTCACCAGACCTATCGTCAAGTTAGCTCTCCTCCCATTAGCTCCTCACCAAGATGCATCAGAGTAAAATTCTGCATTCCTGCAGAATTTGGGGGGGAGAATGTTGAAAAAACCCTGAAATTCATCAATTGGCATCAACGATAGCACGGACCATGACTAGAGAGCTAGTCATGGTACCGACAATCACGCGGACCATGACTAGAGAGCCAGTCATGGTCAAGATCCTCATGATGTACTAACAATCGTACTGGTTATAACGAAAAAGCCAGTCGTAGCCAAGATCTTTATCAGGTACTAACAAACGCGCGGACCATAACGAGAGAGCTAGTAGAAAATAATCCCAATCATAGTGGGAAATTATCCTGAGCCATTATTGGGCCGCTACCTCCGAAACCCCCACGCGGTCCATCGAAGCTAGCGAGCCAATGAACTAACCTAAACCAATCCCCTCTCAAATCACAAGACTGTTTAAAAGAGGCAGCGAGGAGAGCTGCCTCACAGTCCACTTCTACCTACTGAGCGAAGCAGAAGAAGAAGAAGAAGAAGAAGAAGAAGAAGAAGAGAAAGTCAACAGTCTACAGTAAGCGAGCAAGGCTTACTCTTCAGTGCAGTAGTTTGGATATCAAGCGTGCAAGGCTTGTATATCCTCAACTCAACGATCGAGCCAACTTGGATCATCTCAGCTGCGAGCTGCCAGCGAGCATCATCGAAACAGCCCTTTTGAGGGCTACATCCAACAACAGTTCTTTTCAGAACTTATTATTCCTCACTCTCAATTTTGAGAGTGAGAATAAGTCTTCTCAAGGCTACTCCGTTGTCGTAAAATCAGTCCTTCTCAGGACTTCTGTAAAAACGGTCTTTTTCAAGACCAAACTAAGGCTCTTCCTTAAGAGCGTGTGACTTACAAGTCATCTCAAGACTACTACGTAGTCTTGATCACAACGGTCTTTTTCAAGACCACAAAAGAATTTTCAAACGTAAGACAACCTACCCGAGTTTGAAGGAAGGTGCCGGTATTATAACCGAACAGTAACCGTACTTATTCTCCGATACCTTCTTGTACGGTCAAAACAGACTTGACTTTGAGCGGCATATTAGACTTCAAAAAGTTTGTACATTTTTACGGTTAAAACGGAACTCGAATTTTGACTCGGGAAACGTAAAATCAACGTATTGAACGTTAAAATCTTCATTTGAACGTAATGGACGTTAATAACGTATGTTGAACGTACCTAACGTGTTATAAATGTAAAGAGAATCGATAATTGGTGACAATAAGTAATATCAAAACTACTCAAAATAACTACACAAGTTTGAAACGTAAATAGACAAAAAAAAATATTTTTTTTTGTCTATTGGGTATTTTGGTTTTGTTAGGGAGATTTTATATTTCTTAGCTTAAACTTACCATTTTTTTTGACGAAAATGCTTTTTCGAAATTTTTTACCCTCGGAATGGTTTTGAAAATTATGTATAATTTTTATAAAATATCGTATCATTCATACGATTTTATACCAAAAATGGCCACATAGATCTGTTTGATCCCTTTTTATCCAATTTTATGAAATTTTGTACCATTGGATTTTTACAAAACGAAATAAAAATTTTTGACTGCCCTCTAAGAAAATTAAAAATGTGTAGTGTTACGTTCCCAAATTTTGGGTGTAATTAATTTTTAAATTTTAATAATTTATTTAAATGTCCAGATTTTGACCTCGTTAGGAAGTCGATAGACTCCAGGTAGGTCATGTCACTGATTTATCCGCGAAGTACTTTTTACATATAAGTTTTGATAATTCAGATTTTTAATTTATAAATAAAATATATTTAATATTTTACTTTTGTTTTACCTGCCTACAGGTCGATAATGGGTAGAGTGCCTGAACGCTGGCTAGCGCTCTGGGCGATTTTACCAGGGTGAGAACAGCTAATAAGCGCTCTTACCCTGGGGGTAATAGTTAGGATATTTTTGGATAGGATACCCGAACGCTGGCTAGCGCTCGAGGTAAAGGAACCAGGGTGGAACGCTGATAAGCGCTCTCAACCCTGGGTGAAGGTTTTAATAAGTACCCATTTTAATCGATTGACAATTAAAAAAGAAGTATTTATTAATAAGGAATTGGCAGGTTCAGCCTCGGACCAGCAGAGATTCCTCCTCTGCTAAGTCCTCAAACTGACTGTTCCAGAGGAAGTCTGGAGACAGAATGTATCCTACAATAATAATTACAATGAGTTTTATAATGAATTTAAGCAACGTTGCATCTCAGGTTACCCTATGAGAACATCAACGCAGTCCAAAACCCACAACGTAGACTGTTTAGTCTACTAGGCTGCGTTAACGTTCTATAAATCTGTTATCTCGAGGTATTTCCGTTACGAAATACCTCGGATAATAATTAAATGATTTAAATAATTATTTAATGATTTTTAAAATAGATTTATAAAACTTTAAATAAATTTAAAATTTACGAGAACGTAACTGTTCGGTTATAATACCGGCACCTTCTCTCAAACTTGGGTAGGTTTCTTACGATTGCAAATTCTTTAGTGGTCTTGAAAAAGACCGTTATAATCAAGACTACGTAGTAGTCTTGAGATGACTTGTTAGTCACACGCTCTTAAATAAGAGCCTTAGTTTGGTCTTGAAAAAGACCGGTTTTATTAAGACCACGTAATAGTCTTACTTTATTGAGATGGCTTATTCTCACTCTCTGTATCGCAGAGTGACGAATAGTTAGTTCTGAAAAGAACTGTTTCGAGGTTTAGCTCTTAAAAGAGCTGTTGAGATGATGCTTGATCGTAGCTGATATGACCTGAACTGCCGAGTGGATGCGTTGAGGATAGGCAAGCCTTGCACGCTTGGTATCCGAGTTACTGCACTATTGCTGTAAGCCTTGCTCGCTTACTGTAGATCGATTTCTTCTTCTTCTTCTTCTTCTTCTTCTTCTTCTTCTTCGCTCATTGGATTGAAGTGGACTGTGAGGCAGCTCTCCTCGCTGCCTCTTTTAAACAGTCTTGTGATTTGAGAGGGGATTGGTTTAGGTTAATTCATTGGCTCGCTAGCTTCGATGGACCGCGTGGGGGTTTCGGAGGTAGCGGCCCAATAATGGCTCAGAATAATTTCCCACTATGATTGGGATTATTTTCTACTAGCTCTCTCGTTATGGTCCGTGCGTTTGTTAGTACCTGATAAAGATCTTGGCTACGACTGGCTTTTTAGTCATAACCAGTACGATTGTTAGTACTTAATGAAAACCTTGACTATGGCTAGCTCCTTAATCATGGTTCTTGCGATTGTTAGTACTTCATGAAGATCTTGACTATGACTAGCTCTCTAGTCATGGTCCGCGTGATTGTCGGTACCATGACTAGCTCTCTAGTCGTGGTCCGTGCGATCGTTGATGCCAATTGATGAATTTCAGGGTTTTTTCAACAGTAACAGTAGTTATTTGAGTTGTGAAGAGATTCAAGAATTTATTTTGTTATTATTATTATCATTATTTAAATGTTTAAAAGTTATAAAAATACTCAATAGAAAAGTAAAAAATAAAATTAAATTAGCTAGATTATTTTTAGTTCCCAATCCACCACTAGAGCGCGAAAAATTCGGTTGCGCGTCCGTTCGAAGATAGTTGTTCCAAAGTTGTTAAAAGCAAAATTAAAAACCCTTTTGGCAACCTGATTCCGATCAGAAATTTTATCTGTCTTGAGTTCACTAGTCGCTGGATTGTGTTCTCATCAATCAAATTGCTTTGAATTTGTTCCGCTTGGATAAGATCAAGGTAAGTTGATTTTACATTAATTAATATTTTAGTTAGTGCGTGTCGCTGGATACTCACTTACTAAAAATTAATTATTACTTTCCCAGTATCTTCGCCTTCTGCCGAAATACTGTTGGTACGCAAACTGAGTAAGTGGGGCAAGAAGGATTTGATCCGCTTGTGCCTGGGAATAGAGTCAGAGACTCCTGGACGACGCCAAGTCACCAGAAAGGGGGAGCTAGCTATGAGTTCACTTAGTTCGCGATTTGATTTATTTGGTTTAAATTTCGTTTAAATTATTTTTTGTAAAAGAACTAACTGCATTGCTCTTTATTTATTTTATTGTTATTAAATTATATTTTCGTAATCAACTGTTAAAGGCAATTAAGTTCATTTTTAATTAATTATTTATCTGAATAATCTTTCCTCAAAAAAAAATTGACCCTGGTTCCGGCGAGCTTACAAGCTGAGGATTTTCCTGTTACAAAGTAGTTTTAATATTATGATTTTCACCCATTATTGGTTCTTTTCACATTTGCAATACGTTGCCTACGTTCAACATACGTTATTAACATACGGGTAAACAAAAAAAATAGTCATTTTTTTGGCCCACCCAGCTTCTCATGTATAATCCCTGGTTAAAAATACTGATTGAAAAGAATTGAGAAGCGGTCACTCCATGCAAACTATATATCTATATATACAAACAAAAGAATTGAAATTATTGAAAAGAATTGGAACTTGATCATTTTTAATTTTTTTCAATCAATATTTTTAAACAGGGATCAGACCTGAAATTGGACCTGACCATACCTGTTCATGTATGATCAGGCCTGAAATTAGACCTAATCAGACCTGTCTATGTCTGTTCATTAGGGTGTGTCATTTTGAGGCGACTTTTTTTTTCAACGAAAAAACAGGCTGAAAACTTACAGGAAGGTGAGAAAAAAAGCCTGTCCAAAGCGGAGCTCTTAATATTAGTATTTAGAGGTGCCTGTCTCTAACTTTCCATTTCCCATTGAAATATCATAGGAAAAAAACTTTTTTTTTTTTTTTTAATTTTTATATCTTAGCACTCGCACCTTTATATAAACAAGACCATAGCATATTCTTGTAGAAGATTCAACGCTCTACAAAAAAAAGTCTCCTACACTTTTATCATAGAGATAGCGTCTCTAAAGATATTCAAACGTAAACTTCTAAATGGATAAAATTTTAACTATACAGTTATAGAACTGATAGAAATTCATTTATTACTATCTTTAAAATTATTTTTATAACTAAAACTGGTTCTGATACGCTAATATTTTCATAAAGCTAAAAGAAGAAATACTTACGAATTAAATTTTTTTCTTCATTATTTTATTTACCATAAGAAAATCATGACCCAAGTTAAATGAATTTAATATTTGAAAATTTCACGGAATTATCAATTTATTAATCTATGGAAATTTTAGAAGTCAATGGATATTATCTTGTTTAAACAAAGTTAAGCAATGTAACTACAACGTTTAAAGTGTTATTTTTTAATTGCAGTCTGGATATTTTTGTCGATGCTCTTTTACGACTTGTAGTAGAAATTCAACTTTCTTGATAGTTCTTACTGTCTGGCCACGATTGAACATCTTTATCAAGAAAATCATAAGGCAAATCGAATTTTTCAAATGTTTTCAATGGTTTCTTAGAAACAAATTTACTTATATTTTTATTTAAGAAGATTTCCAGTGAATTTTCAGCATTTGTGCGTTGTTTTTCGATAATTATTGTCTTCTCTTAACTTACTTGCATTGCTTCAACTATTTGTCGTTTAATTTCAACTGAAACATTTTCATCACATAATGCTAGAGTAGCCAGCTCTTCACTTAAATACCAATGATAATCAGAGAATTTTTGAGTAGCAGCTAGTGAGAAAAATGAATTCCATTTTTTCTATGGAATTAATTTTTACAATAATTTTAAATCTTGATTCGGAGCAATACTTGCAGTTGAAGTAAACCAAACTTTAATGTAAAATAAAACAACAAAAATACAAATTTCTCGTAGATTTTTCGTTTCTTGTGCTGTTAATCGAAATTTACCTCTAAATAAGAATATTTTTAAACTGTCAATAGCTTTTGCCATCCACCTTGCATGATAGTACCAGGACGCTTAAAATGGATTATCTGATTTGGAGTATCATCGAGAAATCCTATGGATGATTCCAGGAGTTCCTTATAATCATCCCGTGGATGAGAAATCTAATAATATATAAATTATAAATTGTAATCAAGCTTTTTAAAACATTTCGAGTACATTGACGAAAGTTTTTATCTGTAAATGGTTATTGAAGAATATAAGTAAATCTTTTCTTTTCTTTTGTCAGGGCATCGGCTACAATTCGATCAGTCATGCCATTTTGAAATTTAGAGTGATCAATGTCATCCCAGTTTTTTAAGAATCTCGAAAAAATCGGTACATTTGGACCAGAGCTCACCGACCAATAAATTTCAAAAACACTTCGTAAAACAACTTTTAGAATATGATGGCAGTAAGGCAGATATACTGATTCTCGCTGTAAAATTCTCTCAATTTGAACACATGTTCCATTGTATTAACCTGATCGAAAAATGACAATAAAAATCAGTGACTAGAATCTATGTCAAAATTAACTGGATCTCACAATAAATTCATGAGAAACTAAATTACATAGAATATAATATCAGGACTTTAGTGAATAATCGAATTTAACATAGAGTAATTCGCAACAAAAATGAATGTTTTGGAGTTTTTGAAATTATTTTCAACAATTTAATTTTTTCACATCCAGTTATTTTGCTTACTTAATTATTCATAAAAAATAAAAGTGATAAGAACAAATTAATATACCGGTGTTAACAGCTGCTGTATCAAAGCACATGGCTTTGATGTAAGAATCAACTTTCCACTTGTTTAAGGTAGTGATGATTGTCGAGGTCTGACTTTCTGCATCACCCTTAACCATTTTCGGGACGCCGAGCAATTGTTCAACACCTGAGACAGATAATGGAATCGGGAGCGTGTCTACAGATTTTGGTCCAATCTTATCTTCAAAAATTTTGCTATTCCAATGTAGAACATAACGGTCATCAATATCAAAATTATTTTTTAAGGCCTCAGCAATACTTTTTCTAAAATAAATACGGCTTTGATGAACTGTCCGATGACCCAAATTATAGTCGGCAACATTGACTCCAATACTCGCTAACGTACTAGCAATGATAAAAGTGGCATTCCTGCACAGATAGAAAATTTATGTAAACTCAAGAGATATTTTCTTGATCTAAGAATTTATTTTGGAAGACAAATGATTATTTTGCTTTAAGAATTTCTTGTCTTGATTTAGATTTTCTTGGCTTAAGAGCTATATCATCTTTAATCGAAACATTTAGTTTTTCAACCAAAATAACATTATCGTTAAAAAAACTTGAAATAATTCATCAAAGTATATTTCGAAAACTAAATAGTCTTTAATTGTTTTACCAAAAAAAAATTATTTCTTGGAAATAAGTAAATTAATAACTCAAAAAAAAAAGCCATTCTTAACACAAGTCGGTAACATCTTGAATCAATGTTATCGCCTTTCTTGAACCAAGAAACAAAAATTCTTGAAAGAAATATATCTATATCTAGTTTCAAGAGTTCAAATTTTGAAGAAAAAAAGTTTCTTGAATCAAGATTGTTTTTCTATCAGTGTGCTACTAACCTTTGCTCGGTCTAGAGAAGCGCAAAGATCTGAAGTTATTACATCAATTTTAGAAGCCGGTCTGAAACAATTTAATTCATCTTTGAAATTTGAAACGATACATGAAGATAGATTTGAAATGAATGATGAAAGAACCGTAGACGGAGAGGGTAAAATCTCATTAGCATTAACGGTCATCGGTTGACTTATACCTAAAAGATTATAAGGTAAAAACTGTCCTTAATAATTATATTCGAAATCAATTATTATCAAAGTAACTATCAAAGAAAAAGCTAAATTGACATTTACCACGATTATCAATGTCCACCCTATCATCATGACTCTCTGAAGATCTTTCGAGGATAATGCTATCAATAAATCTGTAGCGGTTTGTTGATTTTTGAGACATTGAGAATAATTTCTCTTCATCATCAAGTAATTTTTCTACATTTTTTTTTTTTTGGAAATATCAAACAATTTATTGAGATTTCATAAGAAAAATGTTTCTTTCGTTTTTTGAGAAGGTAACTTTTTTTTGTTGAAAGTTTTTTCTGCAACAACTTCCAGGAATTAAGAATCTTTGTCAATTTTCATGTCGTATATTGAAACCCGCAAGTTGGTATTCCGGCATCATGCCACACTTTTATCACTTTACTGATTGTATTGTAACAGGGTAAATTACCCTAAATCGATAAGTCGCCGGAGATCGATAATTAGTCGACTCAGCACTGGCGCGCCCCGATCTTTGGGGCTTTCCGTGTAGTAATTAAGAGGGGGGGTAAAATGGGTAAGTGTTCAAAGCCGGTGTGTGACAAAATGAGAAGAGGTTTGATAGTCAACCGCACCGGTCACTACTCAGCAGAACAACAGGTAATTAATATACTCGCACGTAAAATTTTGGAACGCTGCGATAAAAATTTATCAAGATTGTCTTTCAATCTTGGAGACAATATTCCTAACATTCTCACTGTTACAGGAAAACTGAAGTTTGAAGTGAAGACGGGTCCCCGGAGTGAAAGGAAAACTAACGACAAATACCTAGAGGGTTCACCACGTAAGAGAGACATCGTGAACAGGAGTTGAGTCAAATACTCAGGTATTTTCTTTTCATTCCGTGGGTGGAAGATAGACCGCGGTTTGTACTCGGTCTATCATTCCTCTTCTCCTCTTAATAAAATATTAGTTAATTAATTGTGGAATAATTGCTGGTTTGAATTTGGTGATTTTCATGGGGGTTCATACCCGAAAATCTCTTAATTGACCTTGCGGGAAAATTTAATAACTGAGGAAAAATCAATTAATTATTTAACATCCGAATATTTCGCTAATTTTATTGTTGTAATTTTTATAACAAATAACTTAGTAAAATTGATTGATTTTTGTCGTTGGAAAAAAATCGACAAATTGTATTCGTGGAATTTAAGTCAAGCGTCAATTTTTTGTCGTAGTAAATTCCAATACCCAAGGTCAAGCAAAACAGCTAGCGAATATTCTAACAATTAAAAATTGAATATTTTGAATTGTGTCAAATTTTTATGTGATAAAACTAGAAGAGGATTATCGATAATATTTTATATTAAGAATTAATTATTAAGAATATTTTACATTAAGAAAATTATTAAGAGTTAATTATTGACGATAAGAATGATTGGAAAATTATTGAATATTTTATATTAGGAAAGTTATTAATTGAAAATATTATAGAGTAGAAGATTATTAAGAATTTTATATTAAGAATTAATTGTTGAAAATAATATATAGTGGAAAATTTATCGAAGTTAATTTATGTTGTAAAATTAATTATATCACGTGGAAATTTAATAAATTTTGGGGATTAAGTCCGTGATTGATTAAATTAATTTTACTGAATTTGATAATTATCGACGTGGACATTAAGTCCAAGGAATTATTAAGTGAGTTGGAATTGTCATAGTAAGAATTTAGTCAGATTTGGTTAATTAAACTTATGTTAATAATTTTGAAGTGATTGTAAAGGTATATATTGTGATTCAGTTAATTCAAGGCATTAAGCCTCTGGTTCTATAGAAATTAGTTTAAAGTTAATTGACAATTGTCGTTTTGTTAATTACTAATGATTGAATAATTCATTTTAATAATATTGTAATTAAATTAAAATCCCTTTTTTATTTAAAAATTGTAAAATACAATTAAGCGAAGTGTGGGTTATGTGTGTGAAGAATTGTACGAGTTATGTGTGATAGAGAGTGTTAATAGTGTTAAGTTCGGTAGTCCGGTGGACTTAATTTTAAGTTAAAGTTGTGTAAAGTTGAGTTCGTTTTGGTAGTCCGGTGGACTTATAATTTTAAGCTTAGTTTTAGGACAGGTGTGGGAGACCGTTTGTTAGAAAAAGCCCATTAGGTTTAGGCCAGGTGTGGGAGACCGTTTGTTCGAAAAAGCCCAATAGTTTTAGGCCAGGTGTGGGAGACCGTTTGTTCGAAAAAGCCCATTAGTTTTACGCCAGGTGTGGGAGACCGTTTGTTCGAAAAAGCCCGTCTAGTCATCGTATCGTCGTTGGAAGGTTCGTTTGTAAATATCGTTATTTCGCAGTTTATTCTCCGCTTCGTTAGTTAATAAGTTAGTTATAGTGTGTGAGTGAGCGCTTAAATTGTTAAGTTTTTAATTTATTGTTAATAAATATTGATCAATTTTGTTAATTAAATTTTTATTATTCAACAGCACCTTCCTCCACTCTCTACCCTAAGATTAAGTTCTCTCAGCTCTGGACCGGTTCCAGGAACCGTGATTAAAAATCCTGGTGGCGCCCTAATAATTATATTGTTGTTTAGTTTTGTTGTTTATTTATTTAAAAATTGATTAGGGGCCAACCTGAGCAGGTAAAACTGTTACAGTATTTTTCAAGCTTTCTTTAATTTTTTTTAGCATGAGTATGTTCGTAAAAAAAATTAGACATAACCTCTCTTACGGTTGAAACTTTTTTTCTAAACAAAAGGGCATAGCCGGTTAAATATGGGAAATCTGCCCCCATGGCTTTTTTGACTCACACTTAGGGGATCGATTTGGCATCAAATGAAAATAATTTACACCAATTTTTAACCCTTTAACTCAAACGACGTTCGAGATTTTCAAAAAAACTTGTTTTTTTTATTTTAATTTTATTTTTATGTTACGTCCCCACCTCCATTCGCAGATGTCTCTGATAGCGAATACGCGCGCTAATTTAAACTCTAACAATTTATTTATTTATTTATTTTATTTCAATGCCAAGGCAGTATAGCCAGATGGCAAAAGTATACAAAAATAGTTACAATAAAGTATAATAAAGTACAATAAAGTACACGTAAGACTAATGAAGATATAAAGTTTAGAAAAAATTTGGTATTCATTTGTTTAAAAGTCATTAGATATAAAAATTGATTATTTTTCTTAATTCTTAATTTTTAATTTTAATTCAAAATATAATTTTGACAGATAAAAGTAATTTGAGGATAAAAGTTGAGAGTTTAAGAGTTTAACTCAGTGGTACAGAAATATACAAATTTCAAATTATAGAAGATGATAATCTGAGATGATCTAGAATGATAAATTCATGTAAACAGAAATGTGCCAAGGAATATAAACGGTTTGAAAATTAGGATTTATTGTCTTTTTTTTAAAGTTAGAAATTAAGGTTCATTTTCTTGTTCACGTTTCATAAAGAATTCAAAAGTACTACTTTTAAAAGAATTTAAGCTAAGTGAATTTGTGACTTTAAATGGTAAAACACTCCAAATTCGGATCGCAGAAACTACGAAGGAATGCTCAAAAGTAGTAGTTTTGAAATTGAGCATTTTAAAAGACACATTAATTTGTTTAGCAGCTATTCTTTCCGATCTTCTAATATCTGCAGATTCGTCATTGAAGAGTTGTACAATTGTACAATAATTTCATAAATATTCATTTTTTATAAATATAATGTTAAATGATAAGTAAAGAATTCCAAATGTTAAATATTAAATACTAAATATAGAAATAGAAAATGATAAGGAAAGTGAAACTCAGCCAACACCTGAGTAAACAAAATATTTTTAAGTTTACATTAACATTTTCTCACGAAGAATGTTAATGGAAAATGATTCATTGTAAGACAACTAGCGTCGAGTACATAAGTATATTCGAGAACGTTCGAGGAATGTTCTAAATAAATAATGATAACGAACGCCTGCGTATCCTGGACTCTGGAGTTGAGTCAGCGCGGATCATCCGAGTGGGACTCGGAGATGCCACGCACATTAACTCAAGAGAATAGGACATTCGGGGCCTGATACGCAGCCCTACTCCTCTCAGGGCGCGGCCCTTCAACGAGGAGATATAAGCAGGGTGCACGGGTAGTTCGGGGCTCTCTTTTCCTAAGGCTCTTTTTGATCTAAAAGTTACGAACTTAAAGCTCTTCTCGATTAATTCTTGTCGCGAGACTATCAAATCAAATCACGTTAAATACTATTACGTACTACACGGAAGTTGTCAAACCACTCAAATTAAAAGTGTATTTTAAATAGTTAAATAAATCCATTTATTAATTAAATTCACCGAAGTTATTTATTTCGGAGTTAGTTCGAGAACCTCTACTTACGACTCTGGAGGTCGTATCATCCTTATCTCCAGCTCTAGTTGTTCTACTGATCATATCCAAACCCGAGGGGTAACCGGGACGTAACATTTATACTGAAATTAGGAGTTAATCGATGGTGATTTTTTTTCTTATTCTTAGGATCCTTAAACATAAAAATATCGTATGATCATCGTTTTTCAACGAAAAGTCGATTTTTAATGAAGAAAAGAAAATTCAAATCTTATTTTTTTAGGGTTTTTGAAATATGTCAATCACCAAAATTTGTCAGAACATGTATTTTATACCCCTCGACACTCAGGAATTTTTTCAGATTTTTTGAAGTGGTGGACCAATGTCAAAAAAATTAAAAAGTTATTTTTTTCCTGAAATTCGGCGTTTTAACGCACTTTTATTTTTTTTTTGCTTGAAAAAGTACGTAGAAAATTTCTTTTTTAACAGAAATTTATCTTTTCAAAAGATAAACATAATAAATCAGGAACATGAAGTATGTAAAAAGGCTATAAATAATTCAAAACACATTTGGAGGTGAATTTTATATTTTTCCAGACAACCGGGAATAATTTTGAATTAGGATACAACAAAAATAAAAATTTTAATAGAAACAATAACTTGATTAGTCTTCATCACTGTCTTCATTCACTACGACACTAATTTTCTCATCGATAAACAGACGACTAAGTATCTCAGCAGGTTTTACAATTTTAGCTAAATATCGAGCGTAAGATAAATAATAAATAATAGCAGCAATGTGTGAGCAACATCCAACAGTACGTCTACCATTTGCACAGTCACAACAATATCGAGTTATTCCAGAGATATCATTCTTGTCTGGCTGATATTCAATAAAACAACGATATGTTTTTGAATTAATGTGTCGAGATCTGACTTCAAATTTTATAATATTAGGAGTGATCAGTAAGTAATGAAGCTTCAGCATTCCGTTTTCATCCATCATTTCAGCTAAGTACGACACCGCTTGAGACATTTGATATGATCCAGTAAAAAGAATTTTGAGTTCATGTTCAGTTAATTCAGGAAAATCAGTTAATAAATCTGAAGTTATTGCTGCAAAAGGAACTTTTCTTCTTGCCCAACGATTCGTTTCTACCTCCGAGGCTAAGGTATTATCATGGTCTTTTTTTGAGTTCATGGCAGCAATAATTTTTTCAGAAAGGTCGAGATCAGAATCAAGTCTCGTACCAAATTCATTGTTCAAAAAACAAGCAATTCTGCAAAAAACACTCGTCTTTGGAAGCAATTTGTTGTCCAATTTATGATCTAAAAGCCTATACTTTTGTTTGATTATGCCATGAACTGCTTCAACAACCCAACGGACTTTAGTAACGAAACGGGATTCATTTGATTCATTTGTGGTCAGTTGATTACGTTTTCCTTTAAGGGCAGGCATTAGCACTTTGAAGCCAGATTCTTCTAAATGTGCTATTACATCCCGAAAACCACGATCAACTACAATAATGTCATCTTTTTTCAGCAACTTAATCAGACCATTTGGGTCATTTAAAATGACTTTCATTATTTCAGCATCGTTCATATTAGCTGTGTATGGCCCAAGCATGTCTATAACGAAACCATTCGTAGTGCATATCGTGAATGGTTTGCACAGAGGGACTTTCTTTTGACCAGAATATGATTTCCTCTGATATTCATTATTTGTACTTTTTTGATGACGAATATATGTACCATCGCAAATGAATATCAACTGGTCATCTCTTACTTGATACAACTTTTTAGCAGTATTTGAAGTATTGGCGAGTAATATTTCCCGGCTGATAGCATGGATTCCA
Organism: Cotesia chilonis; assembly: GCA_018835575.1. Taxonomy (NCBI): domain Eukaryota; kingdom Metazoa; phylum Arthropoda; class Insecta; order Hymenoptera; family Braconidae; genus Cotesia; species Cotesia chilonis. Next base: position 86,377 of record RJVT01000114.1, read on the forward strand.
AAACAGTGAGGCAAAACATCTTTTTCAAACGAAGATATTACTTCATCACAATAGTCTGACACCATTTGATCTCGAGCTAAGCCAAAAACGGAAGATATCACTGCGTTTGAATTTCCAGTACGTAATTTGAATAAAAAAACAGCAAGAGCTTGAAAGACATTACGATTGACTGATTTTCTCATTGACGTTAACATTTCACTAAGTTTTATCAATTCATCCCAGCTTAGACCCGTAAATACCTCTAACTGTTTTTCTGAAAACGAGTGATCTCCAATTTTATCAATTATGGACGAATCAGTACCAATAGCTAACTGCCCAAGTAATTTTTCCAAATCATTTACTTCAAATACACTGGTATTAGAATGGATTCGGAAAGTGTTGATATCTTCATTATAGAACCGTTTTTTAATGATATGATCTTTACAACACCGATTTCCTTGGGGAATAAAGAGTCGTCTTTTGGAAAAGACTTGCTTACGTGCTTCAAACGGAACTATCATGATATTTGTTGATGATCCACAAAGGCAACAGTATTTGTGTGTCGATATGATTCGGGGAAAACCCAACTCTATAAATTCTAACTCTTCCTCCATTTTTTCTTGAATAACATATGAAGGATCTTCAGATGATGATACAGACGAAACGGTTGTGGATGATGATTGAGAAAAAATAGGCTGACTTTCGACATTCACTCGATCTGCAGATAAATCTTGAGTCTTTTTTGGCGTAGGTGGTCTTGTTAAAATAACTCGACACTTATTACAAAAGGTATCATTTATAAAGACACGCTTTCCAATTTTTTCTGTCGCATTATTAGCCTCATCAACTGTCGCAATAATTTGTTTAAAGCCAGATATTTTACGTAAATATACATTACAATTAACACATTTTTTCCCAAAATCCATTCTGAAATCAAGTTTAAATTATAGGTTACAAATTCGAAAATATATAAACAAATAAAATGTAAAGCTTTACTCACTTGAATAAATGTAAACAACTGATACGCTATGTAATAATAAAAACATATATCTTGTAAAATGAAAAGAGATGCATTAACATCAACAATGATACTCCAATATTGTTCGATCGTAAAACTTAAATATAGTTTCAATATAAAAGCCCTGAATTAATTAACAACTGTTATTCAATATATACAATGAATTAATCATAAAGATTACTTTATTTTGAGGTTACCTGAACAAACAAAACCTTAATAGATATGATCGATAGATTCTGGAAATCCTAGTAGATGACTTTCCAAAGCACCAAGTTGGCGCTAATTTTGAAATACATAGTCGTTTTAGCGCAAAGAAAAGTTTTCTACGTACTTTTTCAAGCAAAAAAAAATAAAAATGTTTTAAAACGCCGAATTTCAGGAAAAAAATGACTTTTTAATTTTTTTGACATTGTTCCACCACTTCAAAAAATCTGAAAAAATTCCTGAGTGTCGAGGGGTGTAAAATACATGTTCTGACAAATTTTGGTGATTGACATATTTCAAAAACCCTAAAAAAAACAAGATTTGAATTTTCTTTTCTTCATTAAAAATCGACTTTTCGTTGAAAAACGATGATCATACGATATTTTTATGTTTAAGGATCCTAAGAATAAGAAAAAAAATCACCATCGATTAACTCCGAATTTCAGTATAAAAATAAAATTGAAATAAAAAAAACAGGTTTTTTTTTAAAATCTCGAACGTTGTTTGAGTTAAAGGGCTAAAAATTGGTGTGAATTATTTTTATTTGATGCCAAATCGATCCCCTAAGTGTGGGTCGAAAAAGCCACGGGGGGCAGATTTCCCATATTTAACTGGCTCTGCCCTTTTCATTTATATTTCCAATCAAATATATTGAATTCTTCATAATTGTCTAAATGATACTTATTACTATTAATGATTATTATTTATTATTTAGAGTTGGTTTTAACTGCAATGGTCGTATTGCCGACTTTAACGGTTGGGAGTAGTACGTTGGGGTCTTTTTGAGTTGTGAAAATCTTAAACTACTTGGCAAGGATCGAATCTCAACCAAGCTGGCTTCTAAGACCATCTTGGGATTCGAACCTACGCCTGGTCCGTGAGTCAGTCCAAGTGTTCTATAGGCCATGCGCCTTAGACCATAAACGCCATCGGTTACAAATGATACTTTTTACAATGATACTCAATATTACAATGACTAACTCATAAATATAATTATTACAGTGACTTCGAGATCAGTAATGTATTTATAAAAAGAAGCTGATGTAACATCAAAATCTTAACCTACGTCTTTGTGAGAAACTTAATCCCAATAGTATGTTACTGATTGATCCGATAATAATAATTATTATTATTAGTATCATCGAATCAGTGATAGATGCTACAGAGAGAAACATAGCAGAAACTGCTATTTGATCATGACATACGAAAAGTACTAAAAGATATTGGATTTCATCGGTTTTTTTTTATTTTTCTCCGTTTTTTGCAGCTTGACCCCAATTTTTTCTTCAGATTCGTATTCAGCGGTAAAAAATACGTCGGAAAATATTTGTCGCACACCCAGCACAGACCACTTTTTTTTGTGGACCTGTGTAATTTATCAGATCCATCGTATAGTAATTTATTATGACGTCGCGATCACGTTTTATAATATAAACTATGTTTCAAAATGTCGATGGAATAATGAATTGATAATTCCGTGAAACCTTTACAACAGTTAAACCTTGGCAGGTTTTGTGACTCCCTAACCAAAGTGTTCTATTTGCGCCAGAGATTGGTCTGGACGCCACCAGGAAAATTGAATGATGTTGAGTGTACTCGGCCTCCTAGAACCGAGTGACTCGCTGCTGGCTCACACTCCCAGGAAGTGAGTAATCCAAGTTTTATTCGGTCACAGAATATAATTAAACTAATTAATTAATGCTAAGTTAGAGGAAGAGACTCGGTTTGAATAGGATGAGGCTCGCAAGGAATCCCGCGGATCAACTCCTCCTTGTGAACTACGCGACGAATTTATTTTAATTAATAAGAATGATTTTATTGCAATTTAATTAATGAATTTAGCATCTATATCAAAACTTAATAAATGACTTAAACGATGATAAGACAGCTTACGTCGCGGTTTCATGAAATTACGTCTTCCTCGGTGGGTAGGCCTTCATGAAACTCCAGAATAGTATTCAAATCGGTCTTCGCTATGGCAGGTTCACACACAACAGAATAAATTTTGGATGCTAACCAGTAGCTCGCAGATCAAAGACTCGCACCCAAAACGCTCAACTGACTGAAGCGAGGCCCCAAGCTCCTCACTCCGAGACCCAAGACCACCAACTTGGACTGACAGCGCCGCAAGTGCCTAAAAATCAAACTGACGAAGGCCGGTACACAAGGGTTCTTCACAAGCACGAGTATATACAAAATGCACTGTTACACCTTCAAATATTGAATTTATTTAACTTGAGTCATGATTTTCTTACTGAAAATAAAATAAAGAAGAAAAAATTCAATACGTGAGTATTTTTTCTTTTCGCTTCATAAAAATATTAGCTCATCAGAACCAGTTTTACTTATCAAAATAATTTTGAGTGCAAATACCAAGCTATAAAAATTAAAAAAAAAAAAAAATTAGGAAAACGGTTGAACCTAAAGGCAATCGCTGCAACTACTCGCTCATTCCATACTTAAGCGCTCAAATCTGCATTTATTACGTTTTTAAGCTCTTCAAGCTCAAAAATATAATTTTCGTATCATTATAAGTTCTCTGAGCTCAAAAATCTGCTAAAATAATAAATCACTATTTTCTGAATTTTTAAACCGTAGAAACGTATCAATGATTGAACCGATTGTTACGTGGTTGGTAAAATTCAACGCAGTTTTTAAAACCTCATGAAGAACCTTTATGTTAAAATTGATCGAACAAGGAATTTCAAAGTAATTCCGAAAAAGCGATTTTTTCGAATTTTTTCGTTAACGATAACTGACGAACGAATAAACCGATTCCGACCGGGCTGGCAATCATCGACGTGATTTTTTGATCTTAAGAGCTGATCAGTTTTTAGAATTGATCAATGAAGCCGTTTAAAAGTTATTCGAAAAAAACCACATATGAAAAAAATTTTTTTGCAGTTTTCTTGAAATTTCTCAAAATCCACTTGTTCGAATCGGTCCAAATCATAGTCAATATCTAAGTTTAGTCAAGCCTTTTTAAATGGTGTCAACCGCGATAAAATTGGTTAAGCCGTTCAAAAGTTGTGAGAGGTTTACACACACACACACACACACACACACACACTAATCTTATGCAGTGAAACGACCAGGAATTAACCGTGCTTTCACCATATCGCCAAAACCGTCAACCCGGGAAAAAATGATCAGACCTGGCCATGCCTGTTTATATATGATCAGGCCTGAAATTAATCCTGATCAGACCTGCTCATGCCTGTTCATGTCTGAAGCATTAAATTTGCTCAGACTTGATCATACTTGTCCATGTCTGCTCATGTCTGCCATGTCTGAAGCGTTAAATACGCTCAGACTTGTTTATACCTGACCATATCTGATCATGTATGATCTAGCCTAGAAAAAGATTGAAACTCCATATATCAGCTGATAAGAACTGTTCATGGATGATTAGCCCTCTTAAATGTTATTTTCAGCCTGAAAGAAAAATTTTATCGAACTATAAACTGCAGTTCTATTTTTAAAATAAATTTGTTCCGTATGAAGTATCAGTTTCTATCCCCTTATACATTTTAAATGTACAACTTTCCTAAAAAATTTCAACTTAAGTATAAACTTTTTGATTTTCCATGCCAAAACGATGCTTTTTACGATGATTTTTGACGCAATGACACAAAATTATTTACTGTTCCATTGAATAACACTCGAAAAACAAGATTATTTAGTAAAAGTTTGAGTTTGATAGTGTGCAAATACCAAACTATATCAGTCTATATCGATAGGCGATAAATCCTTTCAAGGTGTCTGTTATTATCTTAAACTACGCCTTGGTTTATTGCAGTAGAGTCAAAGGCTGCTAAATTGTAAAACACACAATTCTTAGTTTCCTATACGTCTTATATAAAAACTAAAATTTTGATTTAACAGAAAACAATCAAATTATAATTACGGAATAAACTTTGAAGAAATTTTTTTTCACTGCCCATAGAACTATATCTTAAGGAAGCGACAAAAATAGATAGCCGTCCCAAATACGTCACTCTAATACATAATTAATTATTAATGATTAAAAAATTAGGTATAGAACTCTATTAACTATAAGAATGTGATAAATAAAATTCAAATTACTCGAACTAGTTTGAAAGATACTCTAAGGTTAAGATAAGTCATTTGGTCAAGAGGTATTTGGTGCAGAGGTATCATTCTGAAGAGAGCGGTCATTTTTCATGTCTGATCAGACCAAAAGATTTATGCCTGTTCATATCTGATGGCTCTAGTAACAATACTTCAGTTGGCTAGAATCGCTAAACTACATTTTTTTAACGGCGCCATCCAACATGACCACATACACACGTACCAATAGGTATTAATTAAATAACAAAAATATTTACAAGTAATGATTTCAATATTATGATATTTATAAATAATCATTTCAAAAATTAAGTTTGTTAATTGATGAATTTCAAATTATTTATTTAATTTTGATTGGATAAAAAAATTAAATTAAAGGACATATACATAAAATCAATAAAAAATTTTGATAATTATCATAATAAATGATTATAAATTATAATTTGAATAAAAACATCGGTCAACATTATTTATTATTATCACTAATAAATATAATTGTAACCACAAGTTTGACAATTTTTGAAGAAATAATAAATAATATACAAATACAACAATTCAAAAAAACGCCTAAAACTTAGAAAAAAAAACTGTTACAGTACAATTTTTGTGAATTTTTTCGATTTTAACTAAGTTTAAATTTGTATAAAAATGAAAGGAAAAGTAAGCTATCTACTAATTTTTTGCTTATTCATTACTATTAAATTAATTTAAGGCGCACAGTAGCCTATCGGATCCGGTCCTTGCTTACCAAAGCATTGGACCGGGTTCGATTTCGTCCTGTTGGAAAATATTGATTGAAAAGAATTAAAAATGATAAAATTCGAATTTTTTTCAATAATTTCAATTCTTTTGTTCGTATATATAGATATACAGTTTGCACGGAGTGACCTGTTTTCAATTCTTTTCAATCAGTATTTTTAACCAGGGCGGCGTACACCAATGAATATTTTGAATATTTGAGTGTATTAGTCTGCTCAACCCAAAAAATTAATCGAGTACCAACCTCAAAAGTTTATCACCTATCGTAGTCACTTATGACCTTAGTAGTTTATGCGACGTTAAACAATTAAAAAAGAGAAAAATTAATTTATTACTCCATATAATAAATAAATTTCCATAAATCAAGAAACTAACTGATTTCTATGTCAAAATTAAATTTTTCGATTTATCAATGGTTTTGAGTTTTAATTATATTCCACTTTAATGTAAATAATTTCTCTAGACAAATTTAATTCAACTATTTTTTTATCGAAAACGTAAATTATCATCTTCGAATTAAATGATGTTTCTTTGAGATCATATTATAGTATATTACACATCAAAGGCAGTAAAGTAACAAATGTTTAAGATCACATGTAATTGTTGTCTGATCCGAAGCCGAGGTCAATAAATATGTGATCTGAGGCATTTTTATTTACTGCCCATGGTGTGTATACTATTTTTTTCCTCGACAGAGGCGGAAAGCAGCATTTTCATTTAGCACTGCAGGACAAAAGTTGACACTTTCCGTCCGGAGGTAAGAAAATAACATTTTATTGGGTAGTCATCAGTGAATTCACGATAAACAAAACAAATATAACAATCCCATTTGGCTTTTCCAGCCGTTCGGTTTAGTTATCATTATAAGTATTATTGCTATTGGCTCTGAAAGTTTCCCATTCGGCCGTTCGATTTAGCTATTTTAGCCAACTAATGTATTTCTGTCAAAGCGATCTACTAGATGGCTCAAGTAGCAATCAAACACTTGGTTGAGTGGGGATAGCTACTGTAGCATTAAGGTGCTTTTTTATGTTGACGCTCATCGCTGGCTTAGAGCGTCAAATGAGGTCACGTGGTATAATTTCGGCTTGAACGCCATCTTAAATTAATGCAGCGTCAAATGTTGGAGCGCCAAGCTTCAAAACGCTGAAAAAAAACAATAAAATTTTTTAATTTTAGAAAGCTAATCAATGTTTAGCTTTGACGCTGCATTAATTTACGATGGCGGTTCTGTCGAAATTTTATAACGTGACGTCATTTGACGCTCTAAGCCAGCATCGAGCATCAGCATAGAAAACACCTTTTTGTTATACTCGCTCCAAAAGTTCAACTTTTGAGCGCTAGATGGCGTCCGTAAAGGGGCTCTTTTCTAGAGACTCTACCATATCGTCTTTTTTTTATGGCCTAGGCCGTGAAGTTTTACCCCCTTCTTTTTTTTACGAACTTTTCGAGTATACCCAGACGAAATTGAGAGAGATTTAAAAAAAAAAAGTCACATTCTAGTGTACCGATCAATGATTTTAAGTCAATTTCAAACAGTTATTAGTGAGTAGCGCTAATTATTTCTCTGCTGGTAGTTTATTATGAAGCGGACTTAATGTTAATAAAATAACAACCACCCCATAAACAAATATTAATAAAGAGATAATTAATATAAAATTAAGTTTTTTGCCCTCGTGAAACTTCATAAAATTTAATATACGCCTCGGACGTTAAAACTGCGCGCGTTTCAAACCTTCCCGCCACAAATCTTAAGCTCATATCGAAATATCGTCACTGTCAGAAAACCGCCACTTCACGACCTTATGACATAAATATCTGTTACAGTATGGCTCCGAGAGCAATATTTTTTTTCCGTATACGGAAAAAAAAATTAGCGCGTTAGTCAAACGTCAACGTACGTTGATTTTCAAAATTTTTTCCCGGGTATTCGCGAATTTTAGAACTGTTAAAAAAATACTATATTGTGGCTTGAGTGCTTTCGAAAATTACCTGGAAAAATAAGTATTCTGAGATAATTTTGCAATACAAAAGCTTGATTGCGTCCATAAAAATGAGTTTCTTTCGTGAAATTTGAAATCAATTTTTCTTTTGAGCTCCGAGCTGTGAAGTGTAATAGACATTTGATAAAACACTATTTTTCAAATTTTCAAACCGAAATGACTTTTGAATGAATAAACTAATTTCTACGAGGTTGGCAGCATTCAACGCAGTTTTCAAGCTTCATAAGGAATCTGTAAGTTCAACTTGATTGGATTAGGAATTCCAAAGAAATTCCGAAAAAAAACTTTTTCCGGTTTTTTTTTGTCAACGATAACTCACGAATGAATCGACCGATTTTAACCAGACTGGCAATGATCAACGTGGTTTCTTGATGTAAAGAGCTAATTAGTTTTTTGGATCAATTGGTTGAGCTGTTCAAAAGTTATTCCAAAATAACCACATTGAGAAAAAGTCTGCAAATTCAGTTGACCCTGAAGGCCATTCCTGTAACTTCCTGCTAATTCCATATCTAAGCGCTTAAAATTGCACTTTTAGTATGAAAACCTCCTATAACTTTCGAACGGTTTGATCGATTTTATCGCAGTTGGCGCTATTCGAAAGGATTCGACCAAATTTAGATTTTGAATACAATTTGGACTGATTCGGACTGATAGATTTCAAGAAATCTCAGCAAAACCGTAAAAAAATGTGAAAAAATTATAATATGTATATCAGGAATGTGGATTAGATAGGATCATAATAGCAATGTAATTTTAACAAGCAGAAATAATAATGTAATTTGTTATTATGATCCTATCTAGTCCACATTCCTAATATACATATTATAATTAAGAATTATGGATGATAATGAAAATAATATTAAATGTGAAAAAATTTTTTTATTCAAGTGATTTTTTGGAATAACTTTTAAACGGCTTAATCGACCATCTTCAAAAACTAATCAGCTCTTAACCTTGAAAAACCACGTCGATTGCCGCTGATTCGGTCAAAATCAGTGCGTTTGAGAGATATTGTGAACGAAAGAAAACTAAAAAAAGTGTTTTTCCGGAAGTACTCCAAAATTTTTAGTTTGATCAATCCAAACTCAAAGATTCTTTGTGAGGCTTAATAAAGTGCGTTGAATGCCGCCAACCACTTGAGAGTCAGTTCATTCATTGAAAAGTTATTGCTGTTTGATATTTAAAAAAATAGTGTTTTATGAAACTTCTATTACATTCTTACACACTCACACACACACACACGCGCGCGCGCACGGAAAGGGCAGCGCTAAAGGAAAAGGTAGCGCTGAATACGATGAAGAAGATTGCTGCCGCATGTGACGCCTGTATGCCGCGGCTGAAAAATCGGAGTTTTCACAGGCCGGCATACGGGTGGTCAACAGACATAGCAGAATTTCGCAAAATATGTTCTCAGCTACGTCGCTGTGAAACCAGAGCCGCGAAACGCTCCCCAAGCCAGGACTTGTATTCAAAAGAGTGCAAGCAGGCCAAAAAGACGCTTAACTAGCATGCTTACAATGCAAGCTTGGCAACTGGCACGTTTTCCGCGGTCTGGAAGCGGCAGAGATTGGTTCTCTTAGACAAAGGTAAGGGAACCCCCGTAACACCTTCCTCGTTTAGACCACTCTGCATGCTGGACATTGCTGGAAAACTGCTCGAGAGGCTTATACAAGAAAGACTCTGTAACGACATTGAACGTGCCGGAGGCTTTGCCACCAACCAACATGGCTTCCGGAAAGGCCGTTCTACAGTCAGAGCGATCGAGAAATTCGTAAAGACAGCAAAGCAAGCATGGTCTGGTAGCCTCAAAGCTCGTAAAGTATGTCTTCTCCTCACATTAGACGTTAAAGACACCTTTAACAGCGCAAATTGGGAAGATATTTTGGACACACTGGAGCACAAATTTGATAAGGAGCCAGAGAATCTAGCATTAGTCGACAGCTACCTTAATGAAAGAAAACTCACAGCGGAAACTACGGAAGGCCTACAAGAATACACATTAACAGCTGGCGTACCGCAAGGCTCAATAATGGGGCCCGATCTATGGAACGCGGACTATGACGAGCTCCTAGAAATTCCGTTGCCAAAGCAAGTAGAACTAACGGGATTTGCAGACGACGTTGCGGCCACGATAATAGTAGAAAGCATAGAAGAGGCCAAACTACTTGTTAGGGAAACCATTGACCCCGTCGAGAGTTGGCTTGACAAACACCACCTGAAACTCACCAAGCACAAAACCGAGATGGTCGTTCTGACACGTCAGAAATGTTTCCCAAAACCATTTGCTGTGGACACGGGAGGAACACCACTGACGTCAGTGAGGGCGCTATGCTATCTAGAGGTAATGATAGACAAGAAACTATCTTTCCGCGAACACCTAGACAGTACATGCAGGAAAGCCAGTAAGACAGTCTCTAGCCTAGCAAGAATTATGGCCAACACTATAGGCCAAGAGCCAAAAAAAAAAGAGTCCATTCGGTACTACCTGTCTTTAATGACAAATTTGGGAATTAGGGAAATAAAGAATAAGGGGGGAAGGGGAGGACCTTTACTCAGTAGGAATTTTCGGTAACTGAATATTATAAATTATTATAAATTATAAAATAACGCGGTTCCGATCTAGTCATCTACGGGGAAGGAGAGAGGAGTTTCTTTTTAGTGGGTAAAAATTCCACCCTACCGACCATCATCTTCCAATGATAGCGGTGTCTTTGAAAGATTTTTTGTTCGCTTCTCTATACGAAAAAAAAAAGAAAATTCGGAAAACGGTTGACCCTAAAGGCCATCTTTGCAACTTCCCGCTAATTCCATTAATACATGGCCGTTAAGAGCCGATGAGTTTTTGAAATCGATCGGTTAAGCCGTTTAAAAGTTATTCCAAAAAAACCACTTCTGAAATAATTTTTTTTTCTTATTTTTTTTTAGATTTCTCCAAGTTTCTCAAAATCTATCGGTCCGAATCGGTTCAAATTTTCAGAAATAAGTTTGGCAAAGCCCTTTCGAATGACACCACCCGCGATGAAATCGGTTCAACCGTTCAAAAGTTATAATAGATTTACATACTTGCACACACACACACACCCACACACCCACACACACCCACACACACACAGCGGCAGAGGGAAGAGTTTTTCTTAGTGGGTAAGAATGCCACACTACCGACCATCATTCTTCAATGATAGCGGTGTCTTTCACTGTGGGAATAGTCAGGGAAACTTTCTAGGACCTCAAAACGTCGAGATCTGATGAAAACTCGATTTTCGAAAACCGGACTAAAACCAATAATTTGCCGATTTTCTGAAAATTTTCAATTTTCTCAGCAGCAAGTTAAAAAAAAACAAAAAACACACACACATAGTGATACCCTCGTGGGGATAGTCAGCAAAGCTTCCTGTGACCTTCAAATGTCGAGATCTGATGAAATCTCGATTTTTTCAAGACGGGGTAAAGCCAGTAACTTCCCGATTTTTGAAAATTTTTAATTTTCTTAGCGGGAAGTTAAAAAATTAAGAAACAAATCTTCAATTCGAATTTATACTGAAATTAAGCTTAATGTTTGGTCGTTATCTTTTTTACTTGCTTTATTTCAAATGTGTATCTTATTTCATGCACTTTCTTCGCTTGCTCAACCTTTCATTGTAAAGAGCCTATCCTATTTTCTTTAAATTTTTTTTTCTGGGTTTTTTTTTCAGTCAAGTTATCAATCCTTTATTTATGTAATCATATAAGCTTGTTAAAAACAAAATTATTAAGGCAGATAGCAAAAGACTAATATAAACATTGTCGTAATGCAGAAGAAAAGAAATCCTTATCAACTCTGCGTTCTCAATATTTCTAAACCTATAAGTATGATAAGAATTCAACTCGACGATTTTTAACAGGTGAGAAAACTATAGAATTTTATAACTTTTGTTTATAGTGAATTAAAAAACGTTGAAGTTGTTTTGTAAAAAAAATGGTGACTTTGTCAAAAATTTGCACGTTGAATATATAGTCAACTCATTGGATTGCCGATTCTTAAACGTCATTCCATCCATGTATCGTAGAATTGCACAAATGTTTAGCTGAAAAAATCTTTCGAGTGTTAAAATAAGATTTATTTAATTTTATCAAATCGTATCCAAGTGATAAAGTATTTCTCCTCCAACATTTAAAAAAATTTTAAGGAAAGACTGTTCCTATCGTGATGTGACAACTTTTTCAACTCCTACAAATGCCTACAAATTTTACATAATATCTAATCAAGTTAGAGTTTTCCGACATTTAAGGAATATTCCCTTAAAGATACCCCCTCTAGTCTAGAAGCATGGATTTAAGGTTATTTTTTGAAGTGCCTGAATTTGAAATTTTGAAATACAGAAGAAAATAAAAAAAGTGAAGAATTCAAAAAATTAGCAGCTGATGAAGGGAGGGGGGTCTCAAAAAATTGGCACGTAACCATGCCCACGATTCCAACCTTCCTAGCTATCTAAAATAAAAACATAAAAAGTTAGGAAAACGGTTGACCCTAAAGGCCATAGCTGCAACTAGAACCCGCCTATTCCATACCTACGCTTGAAATTGCACTTATGTCGTTCTTGAGCTCTTCGAGCTCGAAAATACAATTTTTGTGCGTTTTCAAGCTCTCCGAGCTCAAATAAATAGTTTTTGTACGCTTTTGAGATTTTCGAGCTCAAAAGTCTGATAGAAATTTGATAAAACATTTTTTTTCAAATTTTTAAACCGCAATAACCTTCGAATACATGAATTGATTTATACGAGGTTGGCAGCATTCGACGCAGTTTTTAAGCCCTATAAAGGATCTTTAAATTTATTTTGATCGGACTCGAAATTTCGGAGTTATTCTGAAAAAACACTTTTTTTGGTTTTTTTTCATCAACGATAACTCACGAACGAATCAACCGATTTTGACCAGACTGGCGGTGATCAAATTGTTTTTTTAATGTTGAAAGCTAATTAGTTTTTGAAATCGATCGGTCAAAGCCGTTAAAAAGTTATTCCAAAAAAACCACATTTGAGAGACAATTTTTTTTTGTAGTTTTTTTTTAGATTTCTCAAACCACACGGGTTTGATTTGGTTCAAATCATATTCAAAGTCTGTTTTGTCAAGCCTTTTCAAATGGCATGGTCGAGCCTTTCAAAAGTTATGAGAAGTTTACATTCGGCCACACACACACACACACACACACACACACACACACACACACACACACACACACACACACACACACACATCTAATGTCGGGGTTACTGGGTCCCGCATAGGGCGCCTCCCCAGGTGGCGAATAGGGGAATGCTCGACCTGCCTGCACGCCCAAAACGTCAGGTATCGAGAAAATAAAATACTCGAGGTGGACCAAAACCTAGCAAAAAGATGGTTTGGAGATGTCTCAACAATTTTAAACTTTGCTTACAATATAGGGGATAGATACCTCAGTACCGGCGAGGGAAGGCGTGCAAACGGGCCTGAACTTGTCGTTATCAAGCGACCGTTATTCGGAAAGCGGAGTGGACCCCATGGCTCCGCTATCTGAGAATGCTACAGGGAGCACAAAAACAGCCTGATGGAAAAATACGGACAGCTAATGAAAATTTCTCCAAAAAGTGGAGGACCTTTTGCTCCCGTCATTATTCAAACCTACAGAGAAAGGATTAACTCTGCACCGACCGCCACCGGCCAACAGTCGCCAATGGAGAGGCTCGGTAGCAAGATTGAAGAATAACCGACTTCGTAAAAGACAAGAAAAATCTCCATCATGAGATCAGAAAACTGGTTACGTCTATCGGTACGACATATCGGCTAGCAAATAAATCACCAACGACGTCAGCGACAACCACTCAGACATCTCCTCGGATGACCACAAAACCACAGTCACTTTTGGTCACTCCTGAGAAACTATCACTGCAAAGAAAGCACAACAGGAAGAAAAGGCAGCTTTCAACGCCTAGCCTTTCCTCAGCAAGAGAAAATCCAGCCCAGAAAAAGACAGCCCGGGACGATATCTGGATTAAAGTGACTCGGCAAAAAAAGAAGAAGGAAACAGAACAGAAGCCAGCGGCTCAATCTACTGAAGCTCAAAACCAGCCAAGTTAGGGTGGCTCTAAGAAATTGAGCAGGAAGAAGATAAAAACAAAGGCTGTGCTGGTCTAACCAGTTGAAGTGCGAACGTCCGCCGATCTCCGCAAGGAAATCAAGGCCAAGGTTAACCCGACAGAGACTGGAGTAGACATAAAGCCTATCAAACAAACGAAGCGCGGGGGTTTTCTCCTAGAAATGGGTCGCAAGACTGAAGACACTGCTGCTTTCACGGCTACGATAAAAACAGCAACCGCTAACATCGGTACGGTCAGAACGCTCACACCAAAAACAATGATCGAGATCCTTGATTTGGATGAAATCTCTACCGAGAACGATGTCTATGAAGCCCTCAAACGTGACCTTACCGACAGTCTGGAGATAAACCGTGTGAACTTGACAAAACCTACACCACGAGGCAATCGGGCAGCCTTCTGTAAGATAGACAAAGCTAGCGCGATCAAGATTCTTGACTAGGCCCGTATAATGGTCGGATGGGTTAACGGTCCCATATGCCCAGTTATGAAAGTAATCCGATGCTTTAAATGCCTTGGTTTCAGGCACTAAATAAGAAACTGTACGGGACCGGACAGAAGCAAGTGTTGCTATAAACGTGGCGGAGAAAACTACAAGTCCGTAAACTGCACAGAGAAGCTAAAATCCTTCCTATGAACATCGAACAGAGACGCTCAAGATAGCTTATGTTATAGAGCCGGCTCTAGGACTTGTAAGGCATTCCGCACTGGACTCGCCGAAGTCACGAGAAAGCAGAAATGACGCGCTTATTACAAGGAAACTTGAACAGGTGTACTTTGGCGCAAAATCTACGGCGCCAACGTATCAGAGGAATACAGTAGCAGTGATCACCAACATGTGACATTCAGCATTCGATTAGCACCTGTTCCGGTACCGCGTCGTGATTATCGACCACGAAAATGGAATGCCAGGAAGCTTGATTTAAAGGCACCACGAACTTCTCTGACATGAAGCTCATCTCGTTTTCAGAACAACCTGATTCCGAATACTCGTTATGAGACAGAAACATTCGTGTCAAAAGCGATGAAATCGATCGTCACTTCATGCGATGCTTCTATGCCACGGATGAAAAAGCCAGGCTTCCATAGGCCGGCATGCTGGTGGTCTCAAGACATAGCAGAATTTCGAAAAAAATGCCACGAGCTACGTCGGCTAGCAACGAGAGCTGCGAAACATTTCCCCAATCAAGATCTACATTTGAGTGAGTCAAAGCAAGCCAAAAATAACCTGAATCGAGCTATCAAAGCAAGCAAAGCGAAATTGTGGCAAGATATCTGTAACGACCTTGGTGAAGACATCTGGGGTAAAGCCTACTGAATTGTCGCCAAGCGACTTGGAAATGCTTCACCAGAAGCGCCGAAACCACCTGCCTTAATGAGTAGCATCCTATCTGAGCTGTTTCCCAAACACCTACCGCGGGAAAGAAGACAATATATGAAAAATAGCGAAACACCTTTCACAGCAAAGGAGCTACAGGATGCGGTAAAGACTCTCAAGACAGGAAAAGCACCTTGCCCTGATGGTGTCCCGGCATCAGTGAACAAGATTGTAGCCCTGGAATACCCAGATATACTTCTGAATGCATACAACGCATGCCTAGCAACCGGCACGTTTTCAACGGCCTGGAAGCGGCAACGATTGGTCCTGTTAGACAAAGGCAAAGGTAGCCTTATAACAACCTCATCGTTCAGACCACTCTGCATGCCTGACATTGCCGGAAAACTGCTCGAAAAGCTTATACAGGGAAAAATAAGCAACGACATCGATCGTGCTGGAAATTTTGCCACAAACTATCATGGCATCCGGAAAGGACGATCGAAAGTCGGTGTGATCCAGAAAATCGTAGAAACAGTGAGAGAAGCATGGTCTAGTAGCTTCAAAGCCCGCAAAGTGTGTCTTATCCTAACACTAGACATCAAAAACGCCTTCAACAGGGCGAATTGGGGTGACATTGTAGATGCCTTGGAGCACAAATTTGACGCGAAGCCGGAAAATCTGGCAATATTCGATGGTTATCTTAACGAAAGAACGCTGATAGCAGAAACGACAGAAAGTCTACAAGAATATGACATAACGTCCGGCGCGCCGCAAGGTTCAATTATAGGCCTGACCTATGGAACGCGAAATATGACAAACTCCTAGAAATCCCGTTGCAAAAACAAGTGGAACTCACGGGCTTCGCGGATGACGTCGCGGCTACGATAGTAGTAGACAGTGCCGAGGAGGCAGAATTACTTGTTCGAGAAACCATTGAAACCGTCGAAAATTAGCTTGAGAAACACCACTTGAAACTCGCCAAGCAGAAAATCGAGATCGTTGTCGTGATTCGACAAAAGTGGTTCCCAAAACCTTTCATGGGCGTCGACATGGGTGGGATAACATTGACATCTGCAAGGGCGCATTGCGTTATTTAGGAGTGATGATCGACGAGAAGCTGTCTTTCCGAGAACACCTCGAAAACGCTTGCACGAAAACAAACAAGACAGTGTCGAACCTTTCAAGAATCATGGCCAACACAGTGGGCCACGAACCAGACAAAGAAGGGTGTTTTTAGAAGTAGTCCACTCTATATTACTCTACGGAGCGGAGATATGGGCGGATATACTTAAACAGAAGACGTACCGGCGAAAGATAGTGGCAGTGCAACGACGAGGAGCGCTCAGAGTCATCTGTGCCTACTGCACGGTTTCAGAAGCAGCCGTATTGGTCATAGCAGGTGCCACGCCAATTGATTTACTAGCATTTGAGAGGGCAAAAATCTACAACGCCAAAACGAATGGTGACAACTCTAAAGAGGCAAGAGCCAAGATAAAGACGAAAACATAACATGAGTAGCAGGACCGATGGACATCTTGGAAAACAGGCAGATGGACGGCACGCCTGATTCCGGACATAAACGTCTGGCTTCCTCGGAAGCATAGAGAAACGGACTTCTTTTGACCCAGCTATCAACAGGACATGGACAGTTTAACGCCTATCTTTGTAAGATGAGTTTGCATAGCACGCCAACGTGCAAATACTGCCCAGATAAAATTGACGACGCCGAACACACGTTTTTCGAGTGTGATCGGTAAAAGGACACCAAAAGCAGCTCCGGAAAAACTATTGGCTCTACGCTCTTCCCCGAGAGCTTGATAGCCTGCATGCTCAGAAAAGAAGATAAGTGGTCAGCTGATGCAGCCTACGCGTAGCACCTTCTAAAAGAAAAAACCGCAGAAAGGGATCAGTAACCAGGAGTAGGCGTCGTGAGACGCAAGCAACATGAACTGGATTGAAGTAATGCTCACGCGGTTCCGATTTAGTCATCTCTGTACAATTCACGGGGACAGAGAAAGGAGTTTTTCTTAGTGGGTAAGAATCCCACACTACCGACCATCATTTTTCAATGATAGCGATGTCTTTCATTGCGGGAATAGTCAGGGAAGCTTCCTATGATCTTAAAACGTCGAGATCTGATGGAAACTTGATTTTTCCAAAACGGGGTGAAAACAATAACTTCCCGATTTTCGAAAATCGACTCTCTGAGCGGGAAGTTATGAATGGATGGTTAAAATATAAATTGCCTTTTTTTCACGGCACCTAAATATATTACTTGAAATTCATGTTTTTAGACTAGAATACCCCCTTAAATAGAAATTGATCAATAGAACGTATTATCATACGTGCTTTGGATTAGTAAGCAACGCTTGAGAATGTTGTATTCTTGAAATATCTTTTAAGCGGCTCTTTTGATCGATTCGAAAAACTAATCAGCTTTAAATAAAAAAATCACGTCCAAGGAAGCTTGCCTGACTATTTTTACGATGATGTCCGTCTGTGTGTCCGTCCGTCCGTGTGTGTGTGTGTGTGTGTGTGTGTGTGTGTGTGTGTGTGTGTGTGTGTGTGTGTGTGTGTGTGTGTGTGTGTGTGTGTGTGTGTGTGTGTGAGCAAGTAAGTAAGTAAGTAAGTAAGTAAGTAAGTATGTGACCCGCTTATAACCTTTGAACGGCTCGACTGAATCGAACAAAACTAGTGGCGTTCCAAAGAGTCTCATCAAACTTAGATTTCCTGAAAATTTGAACTGATTCGGACCGATAGATTTTGAGAAAAATAAAAAAAACCCCAAAAAATTAAGAAAAATTTTATTTTTAAATGTGGTTTTTTTGGAATAACTTCTAAACGGCTATTCCGATCAACTCCAAAATCTAATCAGCTCTTAACCTTGAAGAACCACATCGAATGCCGTTTTGAAAATCAATATCGGTTGATTCGTGCGTGAGTTATCATTGTCGAAAGAAAACCAAAAAAAGTGTTTTTTCGGAATTACTTCGAAATTCCTAGATCGATCAATTCGAATTTAAAAGTTCTTTATGGGGCCTTAGAAACCGCGTCGATCGCCGCCAAGAACGTGAAAATCGGTGCATGCAGTCAAAAGTTATTGCGGTTTGAAAATTCAAAATGTAGTGCTTTATTAAGTTTCTATTGGATTTTTAGTAGGTGTCATAGGAATCGAACTGTTGCATTGGTCCTTATGACGGAACTTTTGAAAAATTTTGCTATATTTCGACTCAGTTCGTCGAGCTGATTCAGAAAATACATATGGTTCAAAAGTTTATACATGTATATAAATATATATTTATAACTTATTAACTTTCACTGATAGGAGCAGGGTGGAACAGCTAATAAGTGCTCGCGCCTATAAAAACATTAGGAAATACGGTGGAACGAGAAGAAGCGCTCGTCCCTATTAGAAATAATTAGTCAAGATTAACATCATAATATAAAAATTTAACGATAAGAAAAAGGTCAGATAGAAACTGGTGGACAGGGTCCGAGCTCGAAAAGCTCTCCTTGTTGACTGACTTAGTTAATTATTTAATTATACAAATGATCACTGGCAGTCATTGTTGGGCTCAGGTTACATCTCGGGAACGTCGTCGAGGCCCGGATCTCATGCTGACACGGGTAGATTAAGGTTTCGCGGGGCGCAATGACTTCTTATTGTCTAAAATTTCCGTTATCGCATTGCCAATTCAGCTACGAAGCAACAAATATCTGTTGGAATGTAATTCCGAGAAAATGATTCATTAATTCTAAAACGAATTAACGATTTACAGTTCAAATTTTTTGCCAGAATATCACACCGTTTAACTTTTGATTACAACACATATAATAATTACTTTAGTCGATGACAGTACTTGAAATTATTTTACTACTTTCAATCAGCAAACTTCAAGCCATCTAAAACAGTTAAATTCAGATCATACCCTCCAGTACACTAACGCCATTCTCGCCCCTTGATTTAATAGTATATTACATACCGAGGCCAGTAAAATAAGAAAAGTCTCAGATCGCATGTAATTGTTGGCCGAAGCGAAGCCGAGGTTGATAAACATGTGATCTGAGGCTTTACTTTTTACTGGCCAAGGTGTGTATACTATTTTTCTGCTCGACGTAGCCGGAATGTGGCAACTTTGTTTAGCGCTGCGGCAAGAAAGTTGCCACTTTCCGGCCGGAGGGCAGAAATGCTATTTTGTAGACACTTTTTGAGTCAAAGGGCCATATGAATGTGTGTTCGTTACCTCTAACCGCCATACCAGAAAGTTCTAATGAACTTCTCTGCAAGATTTTATACATAATAACTTCATAATAAATTATATGTGTCTCATAGCTATAGCTTGGTATAGCTAGATATGTTTGAGTAAATTTGTGGTTAAATGATTCGATTCAAATAAAAGATTTAATTTATAATATATATCGTGAAGTGAATCTGATTTTATTATAAATAATTTAAATTTAAATATCGATTTAGAGTAAAACGCCTACCTATGGGAAAATACAGTTATTATTATTATATCGATTAATCATAATTAATAATTAATTATTATTACCCGTGAATAAATATTCTGATCAGGCGTGAAAAAAAATGAATTTGATATTTCCACCTTACCCCTACTACATTCATATCACCTGCTACCTGCGCTCAACTCACTTCCACGCTACTCTCAGACACGCATACCCCTACACTCATTTCTACATTGACACAACTAGCGTCCCAGATCTACCAAAATTCCGCTACCTTAGGAGCTCAGACAGCAATCATGACTGCAGAGGAGAAGGGGAAGAAGGACATTTCTACGTGGCCCAATGACGACACCTTTAAGACTTGTCTGGAATTTTTCAAAAATTTTTCAAAACATAATAATAGAATTAAATTGTTTATGTGTTGATTTCTTGCAAAAAAAATTCCTTAAAAGTATAATATCTACTTGATTTAATAAAAAAAATTATTGGCCAACATTTATCAGAATTCCAATTTAGGTTTGACAAAAAATTCAATCCTTATTCTGACACTAAAACCAACAGTTTCGGTGTAATTTATGGAATTCGACCAAATTTTTGAAAAATTGTACTTTGATCTTGAATAACTTTGGAACGCGTGGACAAATCAAAAAATTTTAGTCAACCTTTTTTGTAGAGCGTTTAATTCTTTCTAAAGATAAGAACAGTGATTGATAAGTCAATCAGTCGTTTAAGCGGTACAAAAATCAGAAAAAGCAGAGAAAATTTTTCCCATGTGATTCTTATGGGAATCAAAAAAATTCGATGTGGACAATCTTAATATTAATATTAAGGGCTCATCTTTTAACAGT
Organism: Cotesia chilonis; assembly: GCA_018835575.1. NCBI lineage: Eukaryota > Metazoa > Arthropoda > Insecta > Hymenoptera > Braconidae > Cotesia > Cotesia chilonis. The sequence goes on from RJVT01000114.1 coordinate 107,173, forward strand.
GATTTTTTCATACCAAAAGAAACTTTGAAGCTTGTTTAGAAAAAAAAAATTTTTTTTTTTGGATCACCCTTATATATACATTAGAGTGTGCCAAAATTCAATTTCCGTGAAGAACCTTTTAAAATTGAAAGTTTAAGTTCCGCTCTTAATAGGATCTTTGTTTGGTCATTTCCGCTGTGGAGATATCTCACGGCCGGAAGTTCCCAAACAAAGCTCCTGTAAAAAATGCTATGGAAATCAGATACGAATGTGTCAACCCAAAATATCTCGGGAAATGCCCAAACGCAGCTTCTGTTAAAGCGGAGCTCAAATTTCCAATTTTACAAAGTATTTCCCGAAAATCGAATCTTGCACATCCTAATATATTTACAGACATAGTGACATCCTCGTAGGAATAGTTAAAGCAGCTTCATAGAACTTCAAAACGGGAAGATCTGATGAATACTCGATTTTTGAGAACCGGTATGGAACCAATAACTTTTCCATTTTTTTGAATCATTGATTTTCACAGAGGGGAGTTGATATTTTTCCTCTGGCAGAACTTTGTGACATGATAAAAAAAAAATTAAGAAAACGGTTGACCCTAAAGAACATCCTTGCAACTACCCGCTAACTGTATACCTAAACGTTGAACATTTCACTTATTCATATTTTTGGTTTATTTTAAACTCGAAAAGCTCGAAAGCATCCAAAAGCTATTTTTTCGAGCTCAAACACACACACACACACACAAAGAGCTCAGAAACGTCATATGTGCAATTTCAAGCGTAGGTATAGAATTGGCGGGAAGTTGCAGGGATGGCCTTCAGGGTTAACGATTTTCTTAATTTTCTTTTGTGGACCTGTGTTATAATTTTCTATCATTATCTTTAACCGATTTATCTAATAGTTATAAATATTCGAATACCAAAGAGAATTTTAATTCAACAAAATAAGCAAGAATTTAAATTCATGATTTTTGAGGAAAGAGCCTTGTTCGCTATTGCTATGAATGGTAATTGATCTATCGATTAATTTTGCTCTGATAAAAATAAATCTAAAAAAACACACTTTTATAAATGAACCAAACAAAAAAATAGAAAATAGGTAATAGTTTAAAAAAACTAAAAAACCCGCTTTTAAAAAAAAACCAAACTTAAAAATAGAAAATGAATTTTAATAAATTTAAATTAAGAATAGTGTCAAAAACTTCAATAAATATGGATTAATAATAGTGTTAGTAAGAAAAAATTGTATTTTATTGTAAAAAAAGCGTGGAGTGCATTATTAGGTAACTGAATAAGTAGTTATGGACACATAATTTTTATAATATCTTAAAAAGCATCTCACGCTTCTTTCAAAATAAAGTAAATTTTTTTGTTATTTACACTATTATTAATTTTTATTGATTATAATTTTTTCCACTATTTTTAATTCAAAATTATCTTCCGTTTATTGGGAACGCATGCGCGCAAGCTAAACGAGTAACACTGCAAAAACTTTGGTCTCGTGTTTTTTTGTATTTAAATATTGTACAACCTTAGTAAAATTATATATACGAACACAATTTACAATAAAATAGTGCCAGAAATATGTTCTAAAATGAAACCGGTGCTAAAGGTGTCTTAATAGTGTATGTCGAGTCACGTTAACATGTGGAGTTAAACGAGGTTATGTTGATATGTCGTCAAGCCCAGATCCCAGTGATATAACCTCTGCAGCCGACAAAACTCCAAGTCAAAAACCTACTACGCAGTCATACCTACCACCCCCAACAGCTCCATAGAAAGCCACCAAGAAAGGCAGGCCATCTTTAGCCGATCTGAGACTGAGAGAACGAGCGTTATCAATAGGCGATATTGGTGAGTTATTGAAGGGACGTAAAAGAACCAGAGATACTCCAGGTTCTAACCAGGATTTAGACGACGACACCTACCCATAGAAATATTTAAAACGTAGCAGCTCTTCTCCTTCGCTATCTCCGGTCGAGAAAGAAATGTCTAACTAATAACAACACAGAATCACTCTAACAGTTGCCAGTGCCAGAAGCACCAAATTTCGCCAAAATTTCAAGTCAAGATGCATTTAAATGAATGGCGGATCAATTCGTAGCGTTGTTTAAAACCAATCAAGTACAGTTCACGCACGTGAAGGAACTCATTAATAATTCCTCCACCTCAGTGGTCACACAACTCCAAACTCTAGAAGACAAGATCGTAGGCATCGCTGAGGAACTACAAGACTTGAAAAAACAACAAACTGAAATCAATCAGCGTCTTCCGGAGATTGAATCTGGTAAGTGCTGCTCCAATCAGAATTTTAATAACGAAAATTTAACGCTTATCGCTTCCAGAATTGAAGAACTTGAAAAAGTCACTGGCCCCAACTCTCTCAACCAAATGAAAGGCGAAATAAAGTCTCAACTAGATAAGTTAACGAAGATCATTGAAACCCAAGAAAGCATGGCCCGCAGACAGAACATCATAATCAACGGCTTCGAGTCCACGAACACACCTGAAGATATAGCCAACTTCTTGGCAAATACTTTTAGCATACAGAAAGAAGACTGTAAAAACATAAAATAAATTGGTAAAACAAAAGACCTTTTTGTCGAACATTTTGAAAAGCCGGAGCACAAAGCTTTGATTATGCGTACCAAAAAAGCCAAATTAAGAACGCTAAACATCTTTATTGGCAACGATCCTACACCAATAGAAAGCCAGGAGGCCTTTGAAATAAGGAAGAAATTGAAAGAAGTAAAAGAAAAAGACAACAAATCAAAGGTAAGAGCTAACAAAACATTACTAGATGGAAAAAATCTCATATGGGATAGATAGAATAAAGGATGGCTCGAAGAATCCAATCATCTCTCGCGAAAACACATAAACAAAAGACAAGATCCAAAAAACCACTAAAGAAAGGGGAGGGGAATACAACAGCCAACGTCTTGAGGTTCTGGAACTGCCACGGAGCTTCAAACTGCGCAAACATAGTTATATCCAATGAAACAATCTACTTAGGAATATCCGAAACATGGCTAATAACACCTCCATCTCAACCTTGTGTTTGTCTTGGAAGAACCTCCCAAGACAAACTCATATCAACACGTGGATTAACCTGGTTAAACTTCATATCCAGCAACGGCCTCTTCCTCCTCAACGGCAGAACACAGGGGGATCCTGAGGGCAAAATTACATACTACGGCTCGAGTGGAACTAGTGTAATTGATCTTATGTAGACAAATCATGATGGAGCGAAATAAATCAGCTCCCTCCAAGTTGGAGGTGATTCATATGAGTCTGATCACTTTCCTATCAATATTAAGCTCCGACCTGACATCAGACAGATAAAAATACCACCTTAACAGCACAACACATTGCAGTTGAAACTTTTATGGAATGACAGTCTCGCTTATCAATTCACAGACTTTCTTTACCACTCTAAACGTCTAATATTGCCTAACGATAACACAAATGTCGACTTTACGGCCCAAAATCTCCAGGAAGCAATCTATGAAGCTACCAACAACTCAGGGTTAATGAAATATAGGAGAAAAAATAATAACAAAGTACCCAGGAAACCCTGAGAGGATACAAATCTACTTGCAATAAAAGCTAGCTTAGTCAGACATTAAAAGTACTGCAGAAAAACGGGCTTCACTCTAGTAAACCTAGAAATACTCCGAAGTTTAAAAAAACCACTTAAGAAAACTAGAAAACAGAATACTGAAAGGTACTAACAAAACATTCGATCCTCGACATCTGTTACGTCCAAAGTGACATGAACACAATAAATTAATTGTTAGGTTCCGATTTTTAGAACTAGCTACTTAAAGCCTTCGTTCAGAGAGACAGGAACCGCGCCTAATAGGTATTTCAACGAGTAAGTGGGATGAAGTGATTTTAAATGAGTAAAGACTTGTTTAATATTATTTAATATTGGGAAATTCACCGTTCATTATTGTCATTCAGATCAATCACGTACATTAATTTACAAGAAAAAAAAAGGAAGGAAAATAAGTAAATAACAATAATAATGTATACCTGGATTTTAAAGATAGAAAAGCGTGCTGTAGTGATGATTAACCACTGGCTCGTGCTGGTTTGGTGCAGGTAGAAAGGATGGTGCAGATGTAAATAATTGTTGATTCTACGATTCGTTGGTTAATTGTTTTTATTCAAATTTTACGTTTAATTATTATTATAAGGAAATAATTTTTAATTGACTGGAGAGACCACGATTTTAAATTTTATGTTCGGTTAAATACCAATAAGAAAATAACTAAAATGCAGCTGAGAATGTACTGTAAGTACTGGAACTGTCACTTGTCGAAAGGTAAAGGTCTTGGGTACAAAAAGTACTAATGAGTTAACTGGGAGTGTCGCAGTGTTTTAAATAAACGGACTAATTTCCCCTCTTCCAGATTTTTCTACTCAAATAGTTTGGTATTAGACTACTTGATTTTCCCGGAATATAAAAATAAGTAATGATAAAGGTAACGTGTTAGAAAAAGAGAGCAGGATGTGTAAGCACACGTAAAGCGTATACCACGGAGGGAGGAGCTGCTTAGGCTGTAGCTTAGATGTGACGAAATTCGAGAACAAAGAACGTTGAAATACTTTTTATTCCTGAATTATTTTAAATTGAATTACTTATAATTTTAATTTTTTTTTGTAATTATTATCACGCTTGTTTGTGAAATTTTAAATATATATATTTTTGTAATGTTACAAGAAAATGATGAGTTATTTCGAATGACGGAATTTACTTTTTTTTCTCTTGAAACTACGTTCACTAGATTCTCTTTTACCTGAGAAATTTATTACCACGATAATTTACGATGACCTGTCTTTCTGCACGCATTGACAATCATTATTGAGATTCAAGATTTTTACACTGTTTTTGAAATGTATGTTCGGTGGAATTTATTTGAAAAATTAGGCGTGGTCGTGAATAGCCTGGTTCCAAAAATTTTACTTCGTACAAGATTTATTTAATTATTATTATTTAATTTTTTCTTTTACTAAAATAAATGTCATAAAAATGATATTAATAAAGAAATAGATCGAATTACAGCACTTTTCGCCGAATTAAATGATGGTTCACGATGCGTTCGTAAATATTTCTAAAAAATGGATTTGAGTTTTTATTAATTGTAATTTTTTTATAATTTTAGAATTAATTTATTTCAATCGCGAGATCATTGTTATTTACTTGGGCGTTCTATTAAGTTGATATTTATTTAAACCGGCGGAGCTAAATTTATAGTTGTTCAGAATTATTTATTTTATTTGAATGGTCGTATTTAGTTGTTATTCTCGTAATTTCTTCTACCCGAGAGAGGTATTACCGAAGGTAATTTATGAGAAAAAAATAGAATTTAACAATTCGTACTACCGTGATTCGTCAATAATAATAATGACAACTAAATCTTACTCCCGAAATTTTCGTTTAATTACGTGATACTCGCGAATTAAATAAAACTATTCTGGTGAATTTAATCGTAAAATGAACATGACACGTCCGTACCGAAAGCTAAGATGTGAGAAAGAACCCGCTTGACTGACACAATGCGTCCGCAAGTAGAGATGATGTTATACTCTCTGTGGTCACCGAAAAAGTCGCGCCTTTTATACTGTGAAAATCCTTTGTCCCGAGTAACTAGGACACACGCATATGCTCTTTTCTTGGGAAAAAGAGTGTTATCTGGGGGGTCGTAAGCACAGCGCGTGAGGAACTAGAATAGCTAATGAGGGGAATCTTCAAGTTGGAATGCAAGCCTGTACCCCTCCTTTTACAAAAGAAGTATCGCGGCAGGGATTACATACTTCGCTTGTTTTACTGGAGTGGTGACGGATGAAATTATGTGAGAGTACCAAGGAGCATCTCACAAGAAGTCGCGGGACCTTCATTGCGTTGCCCGGTGGCGGCTTATGAAATCATCAGCGGACAGTAGGAGCACATAGTGTAGGAGATTAAGCGACCTGTTTGCGCAACCAAAATGGCGATGAGGGGAACTGCGTGTGGGTAGGGGTATAAGCGTGCACGGACATCGCGGGTTTACTAAAATCGTTGAAGGTCGCTAAAGATGAGTAGATTGTTTCACAGTTTTAACTCATGAAATAAAATAAAATTTACAGGGAATTTAATTACTTCCGGGTTATTAAAATAACACTTATTTCAGGAAGATTTAAAATATCAATTAAATAGATATTTTATTGAGGGATTATATTTTTTTTGAAATTAGAACTCTTAACATGCGTCTCAATAATTTTATGATTCTGACGTTAACGGTATGTCAGAAATTTTTTTTTAGAAGGTTGGTGCAGTTTTCCATCTTTTTTAAATAATTCACGATGTCATTACATTCATTTTATTTGTCAGTTGAATCTGGAATAATTCGATATTCCCAGATATTCTAAAATTGTTAATTTATAACGTATCGAGAGTTCTTTAAAAGGGAAATGTGAGAAAATACATTGGAGATTAATAGACCAAAAATTAACCTGTTACGAGGGGATTAGTTGTATCGTACGAGCCTTTTTTGTTTTAAGTTATGGTCGCAAGTGTAGTAGTAAAACGGCAGGGAGTTCATGCGGGTACGCATGTTCTATGCATAAGACTATAGTTAGATTATTCTTGTAGTGTTCGTCTGTCTCACTCTCGCTTGTTAGAAATAAGTTAGCTTGACCTCATTTTTCTAACACTGCTAAGATAAGAGGAATAAAGTAGATAATTGACAGTCGGCTTACTATAGTTTTTCGAAATACTATTTATCGTAATTTCATTTACCTTTTGGCAATTTTCTTGTGTAAATTAAGTTAATATTAATTAATATCAGAGGGTAGTTACGCTAGCCGTAACACATCCCTACTTAGACCAGGAATTTTCCTACTCGGAAATCAAGAGAGCAATCCAAAGATGCAAGAAGAACAAGGCTCCTGGGCCTGATGCAATCCTAAATGAGCATCTCCAACACCTCCTCCCGCGATGGATAAAATACATGACGACTCTGATGAACATAATCTGGTCCTCACATAGGATACCTACAGGCTGGCCCTCGGCGCTGGTAACAGTCATCCACAAGAAAGGAGCCAGAGATGATCCTTCCAACTATAGAGGAATTGCCTTGATCAACAATATACTCAAGATCCTTACCAACCTGATTCAAAGAAGGCTCTACAGCTGGGCGGAAGACATTAAACTGATTCCTGATGAACAAGCTGGATTTAGAAGAAGCCGTAGCTGCCTGGACAACTCCTTCACCATCTTTACTGCCTTACAATCAAAGATAAGACTCGAAGGAAGTGTATACTACTGTATACTCGAAGACTTCAGCAGAGTATTCGACTCGGTACCTCACCACCTCTTATGGGCAAAACTGTTCAAATTAGAAATCAGCGGAAAAATCATCAGAACTGTTCAGCCATTTATGAAAAAGCTAACATCCAGCTCAAGATAAACGGAGAGAACTCTAAACCCTTTTGAGGTCACCGAAGGAGTGCTCCAGGGCGATAAGCTCAGCCCGACACTATTCATCTTGTATATAGCAGATCTGATCGACTTCCTAGACTCCAAAAGTATCCAAGGCATTAATATTGGGCTAAATTGCCTACGGACGCTTCTCTTCGAAGATGACGCGGTGTTCTTTGCAGGCTCTATTAAAGAAGTCAAAAAAACTCTCCACTGCCTAGAAAAATACTTTAAGGCGAATAAACTCAAAGTACACACTGGAAAAACAAAAATCCTAGTTTGCCGTTCGTCAGGAAGAATCAGGAAAAAAGAAGAAGATACGTTCCAATTCAAGGATCAACCTATACAATCAGTTTTAGAATATAACTACCTGGGAACTATCATAGACAGTGCAGTGAGGGGCAAATTTGCTGCAAATGAGGCAGCCAACAAAGCCAAAGTTGCGACAGGCACCGCACTCTTCATTCTTGCAAAAGCAAAAGCTGATTCCTAGCAAGCAAGAGTAAAGATCTTCAACAGTCTGGTGGCTCCAACTATGCTCTACTGGGCCGAAATCTGGGGACTTGACTACTTGGATTTTATCGACAAAACACAAACGGATTATTATAAGAAAATCCTTCAACTACCGCGCAATACTCCTGGATACATGGTTCGCTTGGAGACTGGGATCACACACTTTTCAATAGCAACGCTGAAGCAAACATGGAGATGGGTAGTAAAAATACTCAAGATGAAAGATCATCGCTGACCGAAAAGATGTCTTCTCAACCTGTGCAACCTACTACAAAATCCTGAATGCCAGAAAAGATTCAACTGGGCCGCAAGATTTGATCTTTTGCTCCAGGAGCTGGGCTTTCAGGGAATGTTTACCAACTCAAACCCAGTATACTGGGAAAAAAACCAGGACAAATTCCTAAATGCTGCCTTGGAGAGAGCCAGACGCATGGATTACGAATGCTACCTACGTTCGTCCATCCTTCAAATGCAACTGGTCTGGAGAAAAGAGGCTGTTACACCTAGAGTTCTGAAGATGAGATGGCCAATTCACCTCACACGTATGCTGTCACAACTAAGACTTGCTAATACACAGATAATTACCAAAGACTAATTACCAAAAGTTAATCCAATGTATTAAGACCTTTTGTTCTAAATAAGTATTGTTATATTGTTAAGACCATGACTATAAGTTACTGAGGAATTTTAATCCATCTAATATTTCAATGGAATTAAAATTAACAATTGGAATTTGAGAATGGTAATAGTTAGTTAGAAATTGGTTGTCAATTGAATATTGTTTGTCGTTTTAGTAAATTACTAATGATTGAATAATTAGATTTAAAATATTTAATTAAAATTAGTTACAGTCAATTTTTATTGAAATAAAATTTATAAAGTAAAAATCAAAAAGTCAAGTTAGTAGTGTGAGTGTGAGACAAGTGTGGGGTATGTGTGAGTTGCAGAGTATCTAGGTCTATGTTTCGTCGCTGGGCTGTTACTGCTGTAGCTGGTGTGGGTTATGAGAGTGTGCTGCAGAACATTTAGGTCTATGTTTCGTCGCTGGGCTGTTACTCCTGTGAGCCGAGTCAACGAGCCCGGTATATGATTCGTCTCTGTGCGGGTGATTGTAGGTTTAGAAATCGGGTAGACGCCGGGAGGGGGGCCGTCACGTGTAGACGCCGGGAGGGGCACGTGTTAGAAATCGACGGGTAGACGCCGGGAGGGGGCTCGTCGAGAATAAGTTAGAAATTGACGGGTAGACGCCGGGAGGGGCTCGTCAAGAATAAGTTAGAAATCGACGGGTAGACGCCGGGAGGGGCTCGTCGAGATTAAGATATTGTTGAGTGTGGTTAGTGTGTGCGTGAGTGAATTTTGTTAACTAGTTTTAAGTCAACCCTTGTTAAGTTTGTTAATTTTTTATTGTTAATAAATATCGATCGATCTTGTTAATTAATTATTTATTATTCAACAGCACCTTCCTCCACTCTCTCTACCCTAAGATTAAGTTTTCTCAGCTCTGGACCGGTTCCAGGAACCGTGATTAAAAATTCTGGTGGCGCCCTGATAATTGTATTGTTGTTAGTTTTGTTTATTTATTTATAAAATTGATTAGGGGCCAACCTGAGCAGGTAAAGCTGTTACAATTTAAATACTAATACACATATTTCTGCAAATATTCAATGTTTTATCTTAATGTCTAATTCTTAGAGTAAAATTTTTTAATACCCTCAAGACTATTATTATTATTATTGTTCATGCGTTTCCAATGTTGTATATGAAATAATGTAATATCTTTAAACAATAAATAAATAAATAAAAAAAAAAATCTTCCGTTTGTTAGTTTCGTTTTCTATGAAAGCGTGTCTTTTAGTTTTTTAAACTATTATTTATTATCTATTCAACTTTTAGTGAAAATTCAATAGAGTAATTTCATAGAAAATTTTGAAGAATTTCGTAGAAAATTTCTACAACAATGTGAAGATAGAATATGAAAAAATTTTTTGTACATTTTTGAAACTTAAATGAAAAATTTTTATCATTGATACATTAATAACTTCTTTAGTAAATACGTCAACTTTGTGTTTTTTTTCTTTTTCAGAATGCGAATATAATGGCGACTACACTATCGAAAACCCTTCCACTATTTATGACAGCATTAAGTCAAGAAGACAATCAGGCATAGAAAAATACATCTATTGTCTCATTGTTTCCACAAATGATGATCATAAATTCTTGAAAAATGTACGCTGCGGCAGGAGGCACTAGCATTGCCAATCGAAGAAAACAGAAGCAAATCAGCAAACAACGACCTTCGCAGATTTTGAACGACCTAAAAACTTCGCGTGGTAGATATATTGCCGAGTCAGGATTGAGTATCCCAAAAAATGCAAGAAGTCACACGCTTGCACAGCAGAATTTAGTCGTATCTCAACAATCTTACCATTCTGCACCATCATCCACATTTTACAATTCTTCCCAGGTTAATCATCGAAATCATACTCATAATCTCCATTATTTTAAACGCCGTAGACTGATTGTTGAAAAAGTGAAGCTACATCGTCATTTGGCACCTCCGCTTTCGCCAATTCAATTTTCCATCTCACCACCACCACTCTCATTGGAGTCGACAACCTCCACCACGCATCCATTAAAATTCAACAATTTTCCATTTCCGCCGCCATCATTTTTTGATTTAAGAATATCGTCTTCTACTTCTGAAATACAGGTGGGTTTTACATACAAATTCATAAGAAAATTTTCATTTATGACCAGATAAGGTTTTTTATCTGTAACTATTGAAGAAATTAGTTGTATGCATAACAAATCCATTTTTTATGTCAAATTGTACTAAACATTCCTATTGAAGTTTAATCTTTGAATAAATAATATTCAAATTTACCATCAAGAAAAAAAAAGGTTCAAGATGATGATATGACTTCTAATGTATTTATTGACTAAATAATTGTAAAAATGATTGCCACAATTAGAAATAGATAAATTTCTGGATTCCCAGACTACTTAACCGTGACATGTCAACCGCAAAAATTTTTCCACTAAGACTTCAACCACAACAAATATATTTACGGTGATATGTGAAGTCTTATCCCAAATGCACGAAAGGACTCATTAATATGATTGTTTAGCTTACAAGTTCTTTCGTGCAAAATATCTCTTAATTAGTCAGCGAAAGGAGTAGTCAGCGAAGCGAATTTCTAATAGATGGTCCTTACTCTAATCAAATCATCTTCCAAGCATGCGGCTTCTATGTCACACTCGTCATTTGTATGCAAATAATTCAATACATATTTTCTAAATACTAATTACAATAAAATAATCTCTTAATAGTGATAATCTTTTAGTATTACTGATGTGAATGCAAGTCAAAAGTAATAAACTAAGAAAGCTTTCGAAATTTCTATACTACTAAATATTCATTAATTAATCACTATTTCTCAAGCTAAATACACGACTTTTAAGATACGATTCTACTTTGGGCGCCGAAAAAAAATACTTTTAGGAATATTTAAAAAGCCTATAAATCATGTAATTGATGACAGATTTGTTAGACTTAATGAATACATTTTTGAAACACATTTAAAAAAAAGGCCATTCGGCAGCCGAAATGGAAGTAGATTTCATTTATTTAAATTTTTATATTTTAATGAATTAAATTTATTTTTATTACAATTATTATAACAATTATGTTACATAGTTGTTATTTATTTATTCAATTTAAATGCCAAAGCAATCGCCGAATGGCAAAAATACAAAATAGAAGAGTATAAAGTACATGTAAGAGTATAAACAGATCTACTAGATATTTTAACAAGTTATTAGTAATTACATATAGCTTATAATAATCAATTCTGTATTGTTTTGATATAATTTTGTGAACCTAAAAAAGTTGTGTTACACATCTCGCTAGACATTTTTATATTTTTTGCTTCCAATAATTTCTGTGAATTATTTCCTAAAAGAAAAATCTATCTTTTTTTATTTTTCTCGTGGTTTTTTCTTTCATCTTTTTTAATCAATTATTTTTTCTTTAATTATGTTTTTTATTTATTTACTATATATTTGTTTATTCAATTCATGTTTTTTATCAACTTTTTTAATATTTTATTCAATTTTAATGTAAATGGTAAATGAATTATAAAGAAAAATGTTATTACCTTATCAATTCATCTTCACTTTCAGAATCTATTTCAATTTGTAAATTTGGTAATGAAGTAAAATGATCATTACTCAATGTGAAAGGCATAATATTTACTTGTGATGTATGGTTTACTTCAAATCGAAATTCATGAACAATAGGATCATTTGCAAATGGATCTAAAACACCAATTCTTACTATCGATTTTATTATCGTAATTAATTGGTGCAAATGAATATGATTGATTATATTTTTACATGCAATATCCATGTAAATAGGATATCTTATAATTTTTCCTTCAGATATTAAAAATATAAAGCGATACTCAAATTCTACCCACTGAATACCCACGAATTTTTAATTATTTCAGTTTTTATTTGAGTAAGAAGTAAATAAATAACTGGAAATCATAATAATATCAATTGATAGATATGATCAAAAGATGTAAAAAAATTGGATTATAGGTGAGAAAAAAAAACAAGAAAAAAAGAAGAAAATAAAGAATGAGAAGCGTCAGGAACATTTTTTTTGATTGATCAAGAATGAGACCATATGTACAAGCGTTAAATATCTATCCAATTGACTGGAAATTATAAACAAAATGAAAAATAAGTAATGATAATAGCAATAATATACATCTTCTGTTACAATAATATAATGACATCAAAACGAATGCAAAAGTAAAATTTCATTAAATCTGTCTGAAAAAGTAGCTAATTTTTAGCCTAGACTGATAATAAGGTACACAAATTAAATCTTATTTAATAAGCTTTCAGATGCTCTTTATAGAATTGTGATAAGATATCGCGTTCAATTGTAATTGCACGGAAATACGTAAAAATTGAAAATTTTTACGATTTTTGAAAATTTTTGAATTGCTATTATTCCTGAACTATTCAATTTGGAAAAATGAATCAGTATACAAATTGAAGCTTATTAAACAAGCTTTCAAATGCAATTTACAGAAATCCGATAGGATGTCGCTTTCCATTGTTATTACATGGAAATAAGGTAAAAGCGAAAATTTTTTGCGATTTTTGAAAATTTTTGAATTGCTCTCATTTTTAAATCAATCGACAGATTTGGCTCATCTTAGAACTTAACCTCGGAAATCGTCCTAAGAATAAGTATGTTACGTTTTATTGAGATCCGTATAGAATTACGGGAGTTAGAGAAGAGACACTGCCGATAATATCGTATATATATATATATATATATATATATATATATATATATATATATATATATATATATATATATATATATATATAAATACATACATATATAAACTTTTGAACCATATGCATTTTCTGAATCCGCTTGACGAGCTGAGTCGAAATATAGCAAAATTTTTCAAAAGTTCCGTCATGAGGACCAATGCAATAGTTAGATTTCTATGAAATCTACTAAAAATGTAGTTATACATTCTGTAGTATAGGCACATCCCTGTTTGAAAAAGAGATTTGAAAAGGATTAATAAACCACTTATTCTTAATCCTGTTTAATACTCTTTAATACTCTCAATTCTCCGAAGAATTAAGGTCGAACTTAAAATGAATTTTTTTTTTATTCTCCTTCCTCTGATTCAGAAAGATGATTTGAAATGATTACCTCCATGTTAATTGTATATCTAGATAGTATTCACATCCGATGGTTTTAAATCATTTCAAATCATTTCAAATTAGATTTCTTAATCAGGGTCATCCAACGAAACAATTATTATCATTTTAGGATTAAAAAGGGAAAATAAGGATCCAATATTTCTAATTCTAACTTATCCTTTCTTATTCTAAAAAAATGTAGCGATTTCGGTTCTTGCAAAGAATTCGAAAGAATAAAAAAGAATTAAAAAAGTGTAATACTAATTAATTCTTTTTAATTTTCAGACAATATATTAATTTCGTTGCCGAGGAAAATTGGGAAGAATAAAAAGAATTCAAAAAAGTTTAATGCTAACTAATTCTTTTTAATTCTTAAAAAAAATTTAATTTCGTTCCTGAGGAGAATTCAAAAGAATGAAGAAGAATTCAAAAAAGTTTAATAATAAATTATCATTTTTAATTTTTTAATAATGTTGAGATTTTGTTTTCGCGGACAATTTGAAAAAATACAAAAGAATTCAAAAGAGTTTAACTCTAACTCATTCATTTTTATTCATAAGCAATATTTTAATTTCGTTTCTGGGGGAAATTCGAAAGGGTGGAGAAGAATTTAAAAAAATAAATAAGAATTGAAGTAAGTTTAATACTAACTTATTCTTTTCAATTCTTAAACCATATGATAATTTTGTTCTCTTAAAGAATTCAGAAAAAAGAAGGAGAATTGATAAAGTTATATACTAATTAATTTTTTTTAATTAGTAAATAATATATAGATTTCCCCTGGTTAAAAAAGATAGTTAAAAAGGATTTAAAAAGCACACACATTAAATATTATGTGATACCCTCAAATATCCTCAATTCTCTGGAAAATTCAGATTGAACAATCAATTCTTTATGATTCTTTCTTATCCGGCAAAAAAATTATCATCATGACAGGATTAAAAAAACAACTATTCGACAGTCGAAATGGAAGTAGATTTTTCAAAAAAAAAAAAAAAATTAAAAAACGGTAGACCCTGAAGGCTATTCGTGCAACTCCCGCTAATTTTATATCAAGTGCTTAAAACTGCACTAATGATGTTTTTGAGTTCTCCGAGCTCAAAAATACAATTTATGTATTATTTAAAGCTCCCTGAGCTTAGAGGGATAACTTTTCTATGCTTTCGAGCTCTTCGAGCTCAAAAGTCTGATGAAACTTTGATAAAACACAATTTTTCAAATTTTCAAACTGCAGTAACTTTTGAATAAATGAATTGATTTTTACGAGGTTGGCAGCATTCAGCGCAATTTCTTAAGCTCTATAAACGATCTGTAAGTTTAGTTTCATCAAACAAAGAATTTTGGAGTAATTCTGGAAAAACACTTTTTTCGGTTTTCTTTCGTCAACGATAACTCACGAATGAATAAACTAATTTTGATCGGACCGACGGCGATCGACGTGATATTTTATGTTAAGAGTTGATTAATTTTTTGAATCGATCGGTCGAGCTGTTTGAAAGTTATTCCGAAAAAATGTCTGAGTGATCTTGAAAAAATCCTTGTGTCCAAATATTTCGTCAAGGATATCTCTCGAACCAATCGACTGATTTTTACATTATTGGCAGCGATCGACGCAGTTGTTTAAGCTCTAAAAATTATTTTATTCACAAAAAACGATCCGAAAAGAAATATCGAAGTTATGTGAAAAAAACACTTTTTTCGTTCACAATATCTCTTGAACGAATAAACCGATTTTGACCGGATTGGCGGCAATCGACGTGGTTTTTTAAAGTTGAGAGTTGATTAGTTTTTGGGATCGATCGGTTAATCCGTTTGAAAATTATTCCAAGAAAACCACTTATGAAAAAAATGTTTATTCTTTTTTTTTTAAGATTTCTCTAAATTTCTCAAAATTTATCGGTCCGAATCGGTTCAAATTTTTAGGAAATCTAAGTTTAGTAAAGCCTTTTCGAATGGCGTCAACCGCGATGGAATCAGTTTAACCGTTCAAAAGTTATAAAAGGGTTACACACACACACACACACACACACGCGCGCGCGCGCGCACACTAGGATGTGCCAAAATGTAACTTCCTTGATGGACCTTATAAAATTGGAATTTTCAGTTCCGCTTTTGAAATCAGCTGTGTTTAGGTCTTTTCTAAGATATTTTGGGGTAAGATGATAAATTTGATTTTCATAGAATTTTTTAACTGGAGCTTAGTTAGGACACTTCCGCTGAAAATTCAAATTTTCACCGAAAGTGCCCAATTAAACCTCCTGCTAAGTTTCCGCTAAGTTCCCGCAGCCCACGTAAGTGGTGTTCAACCTTTAGTTGAATCTGAAACGGTAAACAGTTCTACACAAGTATTACAGGGAGTCATTCAACAGCTTCGCGCTGAAATTCAAGCCATGCGAACAGCGCAACAAGGCTTGCCACCAACATATACAAGTACCACGTCACATATAAATACCGTCCTGCTAAACAGTAATGTTGCTTTAGATTCATTCGGGAATAATTTAACTTTTTACCCCCGTGAATTGTTTCCAGTGCCGAACACGCAACCAGCACCCCAGTCTCTTCCACCGGGTATACCACCATACTTCTATCCCCCGCCTCAGGCGCTCAGCGGAGCTGCTCGTTTACCATACGCGCCGCCACCAGTTCCACTACCACGACCAACATTACCTCCACACAGTACAGTCCCACCGGCACAGACTATGTCAGCCCTGCCACCGAGGCCACTGGCATACTTCTATACCCCGGTCCCACACGTACTGCAACAGAACACGTTACCGTACCAACACACTTACATCGCTCCTAGACACTTTACAGCGCCTGTCCCCACACAGTCGTGGCAGAGTACTAGCACAACGTTACGACCCAACGATATATGCCGTACAGCTAAGTCTTGGAATATTACTCTTCCACCACGTGATGCGTCAGTCAAATTAGATGCAAAGAAGTTCCTCACGGTAATGGAACAACGCATGGATAGTAATGACATCCCCATTGACCATTTCAGATCAGTAATTACTACCACCTTAACTGGCCATATTTTAGAATGGTATTATCAAAATGAACATCTATTTATTAATTGGCAAACCTTCAAGGAACATTTCAAAATTTGGCAAACACATCATTCAGATGAGGCACTGTTACAAGAGATTTTCTCTTTACAACGGGTGATGAAGAGTTAGGAATAGCTTTTATCAATCGCATGCAGTGTTATTTTGCTCAATTAGAGGAACCCCTTCCGGAAAATAGACAAGTTCGGATTATAATTCAAAAATTTAATTTTCAATTCTTATCTAAATTTGCTGAAGAGCCCATTAACACCTATTCCCTATTATATAAGCGTGTTAGTGCATGGCAATCGGTAATAGACGCAGGATGACGTAATCGGACTGAACCAACAGCTAATAATAAATCAAAAAATCAGTCCAGTAATAATACTTCGAAACCACGTACTAAAACAAACGCCGTTACCGACTCAGACCCACTGACTCTAGATAATTTCGATACAGTCACGAAAAATGACGAACGGACCATACTTGATGCTATTATTAGTACACCAAACACTCATTTTTCTCCAAAAAAGGATCCTGCAACCCCTACTGCATTTACAACTGCAGATCTGCAAGCCATAGTGCAAGTTATTATGGAAAAACATCCAACAAACTTCTAATAATGCGACGTCGTCGACTATTTGTGGCCGTTGTGGACGTATAGGACATATTGCAGAAAATTGTTGTGGCCGAACCACCGACGAGATTCGCGCTAGAGTAGGCTTACCACCTTTCGAACGAAACACAAATTCAAAAAACGAGTAGGTGCCCTGGTGACTCTCTCTACCTCAACCAGGCTAGCATATCTGCAGTAGAGCAAACTAACATCACTGAAGAGACAATACAAGCAGTCGTGATACCAAATTCTCCTACTCACACCTCGCAGGAGCCCATAATAAACGACATAGAACCACAAACTTTAACATTATCGGAACAAATCACGAGTCCTTTGAATTTAAACCTCTCGGATTCAGAATATGAGGATTACGAAGATGATTCGGAATCAGAAATATTAGATGATAATCCCGACCTTAAAGTAAAATCTTAAACACTTAAACACTTCAAATCTCTCTCGGTATGATGAAAAAGTTCGTGTAGTACAGAAATTTCCTGACAAATATCCTGAGTGGAAATACGAGAACGACAGATTATATTATTATCGACCCACAGTGACTAAAGAGATTCTAGGTGACATCACTGCTTGGAAAATTGTCCTCACAGAAGCAGAAATCAACCCCTATATCGAGAAATTTCATTGTGATATCCAAGCTGGCCACCTAGGCATCGACAAGACCTACTGGCGCATACGTGAAACACATTACTGGCCCGGCATGTTCCGAGACATAGTCTCTTACGTCAACTCTTGTGAAACTTGCTTAAAGACTAAAAGTAATCAAGCTAAGTCGCAAGGTTATATAGGAACCCGACCACCTACTCAACCTTGGACCATTATTTCCATTGATACGATTGGCACTTATACAAAATCATCTTCAGGTCACCAATATGTTCTAGTGATTGAAGACATTTATACTCGTTACCTTGAAATCTTCCCTCTTAGACAACAGACAGGTAAAGAAATCGTGAAACATTTACGCAACGTACTCTGTCACTGAGGACCCGTACGTCAAATCATTTCTGACAATGGTAAAGAGTTTATAAATAAAGACCTTTTAACCCTAATTAAGCAGTATAAAATTCAATTTACACCAACACCGATAGGACACCCGTGTGCGAACCCCGTAGAGCGTTGCAATCGCACCATAAAACCAATGATTGTAGCATTTACTAGCCAAAATCAACGTGACTGGGATTTTCACCTCCCAGACTTAAAACTCGCGTATAATACAGCAGTACATACCGCACTAGGGGTATCACCGTTCTATCTTAATCACGGACGCGATCCACATCAAATATCCGACACTTACGCCACCGAAGAATTTAACGAAGCAGATACAGCTCTTTGGAAAGCTCGTATCGACCGCATGGACGAACTAAGACACTTTATCGAACGTTACATGCTTAAAGCTCGGGAACGTACTCGTAAACAGCATGAGAAACGATTCTCAACTCAATTAATTGACCTAAAAATTGGAGATCAGGTATATTATCTAAACAAACGCCTTAGTAAGAAAGTTGATGGTTATAGTGCCAAGTTAGCACCCAAATATGCAGGTCCAGCAGTAATAACTGAAATTGTAAGTCCATTAGTTGTTAAATTAGCAGATTCAGCGGGTAACAGCCTCGGCACACACTATCTTAACGATTTAAAATTACCTCGTAGGTCTAAAAGACATCCATTGTCACAGATTACTTCTGAGAATACGTCAGTCATGCCATTGAGCGTAACACCAGAGCCTTTAAGTCGGGAATTACTGATTTCTGGTTCGTCGACTGAGACTCTTTACAATAACAAAACATCATCTCACACACACACACCTCGTTCATTTCCATCATCATCACTGCCCCCAACAACAGCGTCAACGAAGATTCAACAGTCACCAGAGATCATCGCCCAGCTCGACTTCAGCTTGATAACCAAGCCAGCAGCAGTCAAGTTTGACGCCAGTGATGTCATCCAAAAACCGAAAGAAATTAATTCAGCTAACAGTAAAGTCAATGTCAGGACTGAAACTTCACCGTCACCAATAACTGAACAAGAGAAACTTTCCTCATTGTATCCACGATTTGCAGAACCTGCAGCTCAACCACCAATATGCGTTAGTGAATTTCTAGATAGTATCAACGAGCTTCACACAGAAACTCGTGAGAACACCTTGGAGATCCAGAGCCTCCAAAAGAACATCCAGGCAGTAGAGAAGCGTCTACCTTCTTTACAGCACCAAAAACTGGCCAATCTACCCAGTTACCTCCGAGAAGTAGCCCATAGTGTTAACACCATCAATTACCGATTCGATATTATCGAGCCTAAGATACAACTCATAGGCCAGGAATCTCAGCCAATCGCCGAGCCTGTTGCTGCAAAGTTTCCAGAGCAAGTCTGCGCTCATGTAGCCACTGGGTCCATCAAGGAGACAACGTTAGTGAAGCCTATTATGATAACGTATGCAACCACGTTACCGTACTCGCAGACAGTACCAACACCAAAATACAACGTCTTGATATCTCCTACAAACGCCTTTCAACAATTCCTTAAGGATACGGAATCTGAATTGACATCGCAGACCACCATCACTTCAGGGGCCGTTGCCAAGGCTGTGGAGTGCTCACCCAACTTTTCGATCCGCAGTGTGGACACTGCAATCAACACTGGCCTGGGTATCACAACTGGATTGGTACCAAATACACTGCCGAAGACATGGAGAAATTCCACAAGGCACACTTACGTGCCACGAACAAATAAGTTCACCCTATTATCATTATTCTCATTATATTTCATAATCATCTTCATTATTACAATTTAATAATTATTTTTCATCACCGATTATATTTTCTACCTAAAATATTATAATCACTCTATTATATATCCAAAGTTATTAAGCGTTCAAACGTTCATGTTTAGAAGAAATTATATGTCATATTAATTGTTCTTCATAATAAGACTTTTGTAAACATACTCATACTCATCTCATTCTAAAAACTAAGCCAGTAAAATCTTCTTTGTTTACAGCAGCAACAAGCAGAGCAGATTGAACTATTTTAACTGTCTAAGAATCTATTTATTTATTTATTTATTTATTATTATAATTGCATTCTATTATCTACTATTAGGTCAACCTTAAAGGGATCGAAGTCCGGAGAGAAGTCTTAATCAATATTTGAGGACGCGAACGATCTTTAGGCGTTGACCTTACGGAAAAATCGATTTTAAAATCTATTCTATTTATTTAAGATCTATTTTGTTTATTATTATCATCATCACCTATAGGCGATTACTTGCCACTCCATTCACATCTTCATCTAACAGGCGATTACTTGCCACCCATACACATCTTACAAGCGACTACTTGCCACCATTCTCGTTACTACACCTATCACCTACACCTATCACCTATAGGCGATTACTTGCCACATTTTTATGATGAATATTTTAATCAAACATTCTATAATTAAAAACTTTTTTTTTACAAAACCTGTTCAGTACTCGAGGTTTCAGACGGGTAGTTTTGGCTTGGTGGGGAGGATTGAGACAGTGCAAATTGTCCTTTTCTGCTCAGCCTTCAACTGACTGTCTGAAAACCCTCGTTGTGTTGATTTTCTTAATTTTTGGCGGTAGAGTCTTGAAAAAGAGTGGGGATAAACGGCCCACGCGACAACACCGAAAATATTGGTCAGACTTCGATCCAACCCCAAACTAGCAATCACGCTAAATTTCTAACTCTCTATACTACTATTTATCAATTACTAATTAAGCAAATTATTACGTTTTATATATTCTAAAAGTTCCTTACTGTTTAATTTAAGTTCTACTAGTATAATTAATACTTCAAGCATTTATTGCATTCGAGAAATGTTAAGTAAATCATTAGTGTATGGAATAAAATAGTTATTTTGTTATAAATCGTATACCATCATTGCTATGAATTTACCTATCTACTAAGATTATTTCACCTACACATTCTTTGAAGGACGAATACTATTAAGGAATAAACTGATACCTCACGGGTTGCTGTATTAATCAGGATCTTGCAAAACTATCATTTCCATATATTGTAAGTAATCAGAGAATATTTACTGGCACACGTGAGACTTCCTATCAAACTACATACTCTTTCTACAACGCTCTATTCATTCCACATATCTAAAACTAAATACGTCATCCGTAAGGAAGCGGATTTCCGAGAGCTAGTGGTCCTAATAAATAAATTTAGAGAATCAATTGACTAAATTCTTATCCGCAAGGTTTTGGTGAATTGATAAATGAATTTTTTATATAGAGAAAAATTCTTTCATCTCAATACATACATACATACATACATACATACATACATACATACATACATACAGACAGCATCGCGGGAGTAGTCAGGGAAGCTTCCCTTCCATATATATGGTATTTCATGCCAAATCGACCACGTTTAGCTCGACCCCTTTAGATTTAGCTGAAACTTTATTATTCTTTTCTACCCTTCGAAAAACATTTTTGAGAATTTTTTCAAATTTTCTTGTCCAACCTAAAGAAAGTTATGAATTTTTCAAAAAAATGGCTTTTTTATTTTCAAATACCCATAACTTCTTTAGAAATTGAC
Source organism: Cotesia chilonis (assembly GCA_018835575.1). Taxonomy (NCBI): domain Eukaryota; kingdom Metazoa; phylum Arthropoda; class Insecta; order Hymenoptera; family Braconidae; genus Cotesia; species Cotesia chilonis. The sequence continues at coordinate 129,131 of RJVT01000114.1, forward strand.
TATTGGAGACCTTTTTTTTTTATTTTTGTTTTTGAATGAATTTTTCAGAAAAATATACGAAAAAAATTTAACATAATCAATTATATAAAATAATCGGTTTTTTTGAGTAAAATTGTCATTTTATCGAAGTCCGCCATTTTCTTTTTTTTTTCTCAAAAAAACTTCAATTAATTTAACAACTATCTCCGCTAATTCCAGAGTGGGCCGATTATTTTTTATATTTTTTTTATTTATTTAAAAAAAACATTGTCAAATTTTCAAAAATGAAAAAAAATTTTTTTTCCGTAAATTTTATTTCTATCATAAAATAAATATGATTTAATGATTTTATGATATAATTCTCAATTTATAGATTTAATTTACGAATATAATGACTAAGTTGAATGATTAATACAGTTAATATCTGTTAAGAAGTCAAGATTTACCCAAGTCCGCTTAAGTTTATTATTATTATATATCTATACTATTATTATTATCGCTAATGAGTTGGCGGCGATCTACGCGCCGCTTGACAGCACATGCGACTCCTCTCCCCTACATTCTTTATATTTTCTTTGTGCGTAGCACACTTGGTCGTATTACGTGCTACCACGTGCCTCTTTGTATTAATTATTTTTCTTTACGGTCTACGTTATATTATTATAATATTATTAATAACATATTATTAATTATTTATTATTTAGAAGACAAATAAAGATTTATTTAGATTATTCAACATAAATATTGGTGTAAATTAATTCACTTCCTCACAATATCTAATGATTTCACAAAAACAATACAAAAAATAATTTATTCATTCTCTCTCTGGCGTTTCAATATTTTACAAATTCTGTGTTCATTAGAGTTTGCAAATTTTTTAACATACAAACAACTATTTTTGTCTGGAATTATGCAATGTAGTTGTTGAGTTCCTACAATTGGTTTCGTTTAAAAAATCTGTCATTTAAATCAGTTAATGCTGTATTATAATCTTCTTCGTTACTTTCATAATTTCAGTTACTGGACGTAAGCCCATTTTTCTTAAATGTGATTCCAACTTAAATGGATTACAAACATCGATCGAATTGCTTTATTGATGCCATCATGTCTCCATAAAAATCTTCCAATCAATTTAGATTAATAGAAGAAAACAATTAGCTTTTCAAATAACACCAAATCAAAATAGTCTTCATAAACTATAATAATTTTTTATTTATTTAGCAAATGTAATATCAACAATCTTTCACTAGACACTTGATCGCACCAAACATTAACAGAAATTTACAGGTTATGTATTAGACGGTATGAAAAAACCGTATTCACAAATCGATGCACACTAGCGTATAGTTTCTAGTATACTGACTATAGGAAAGTCGATAATTGTCCTCCCCTAGTTTATCGACCTTACTGATAGGTTAAAATTCGAATCTTGGTGATTATATTCGTGAATTAAATCTATAAATTGAGAATTATATCATAAAATCGTTAAATTATATTTATTTTATGATAGAAATAAACTTTACAGAAAAGAAATTTCTTCCATTTTTGAAAATTTGACAATTTTTTTTAAATAAATTAAAAAAATATAAAAAAAAATCGACCCACTACAAGATTAGCGGGGATAGTTGTCAAATCAATTGAAGTTTTTACTGAGAAAAAAAAAAGAAAATGGCGGACTTCGAAAAAATGACGATTTTACTCAAAAAAATCAATTATTTTATATAATTGATTATGTTAAATTTTTTTCGTGTATTTTTCCGAAAAGTTCATTCAAAAACAAAAATTTAAAGAATAAAGGGTACCCAAAATTCAATTTCTAGAAAGTTATGGGTATTTGAAAATAAAAAAACTATTTTTTTGAAAAATTTATAGTTTTCTTTGGGTTGGACAAGAAAATTTGGAAAAATTCTCAAAAATGTTTTTCAAAGGGTAGAAAAGAATGATAATGTTTGAGCTAAATCTAAAGGGGTCGAGTTCAAAAGTGGTCGATTTGGCATGGAATACTCCATATATACACATATACATGCATACATGTATAAACTTGTACCATTATCATATAACTACCCGGGAAAAAATGATCAAACCTGACCATGCCTGTTTATGTATGATCAGGCCTGAAATTAGACCTGATCAGGCCTGTTCATGTATGGACAGACCTGAAATTAGACATGATCATGCGTGATCAGGTCTGCCCATACCTGTAAATGTCTGAAGTGTTAAATACGCTCAGGCCTGTCCATGCCTGATCATGCCTGGTCAGGTCTGTTTATGTCTGTTCATCTCTGAAGCGATAAATACGCTCAGGCCTAACTGAGCCTGTTCATATCTGAAGCGTTAAATACCTCAGGCCTGTCCATTCCTGTTCATATCTGAAGCGTTAAATACCTCAGGCCTGTTTATGTCTTTATTTCTGAAGCGTTAAATACACTCAGATCTGAACAGGCCTGTCTATGTCTAATCAGGCCTGACCATGCCCGTTCATGTATGATCAGGCCTGTTCATGTATGATTAGGTCTGAAATTAGACCTGATCAGACCTGCTCATACCTGACTTCTTTTTAGTTCTATTTTTAAAATTAATTTGTTCCGTATGACGCATCAATTTCTATTCCCTTATTAATTTTAAATGTACAACTTTCATTGAAAATATCGGCTTAAGCATAAGGTTTTTGATTTTCCATGCCAAAATGATGATTTTTAACTATGATTTTTGACGCAATGACACAAAACTTCTTACTGTGCTCCAAGGAATACGCGAAAAACAAGATTTTGAGTAAAAGTTTGAGTTTGATTGCGTGCCAATACCAAAATAGATCAGTTGATATCGATAGGTGATAAGTCCTTTTAAGGTGTCTGTTATTATCTTAAGCTACGCCTTAGTTCATTGCTGTAGTATGAAAGATTGCTAAATTGTAGAACACACAGATAATTCTTAGTTACCTATACGTTTTGAATAATAAAGGAAAAATTTTAAATTAAAAGAAAACAATAAAATTATACTTCTGGAATAAACTTTAAAGAAATTTTTTTTTATTACTGTGCATAGAGGCAACTGTTAATGAAGCAAAATAAATACATAGCCGTTTTAAACAAATAACTATGATATATAATAAATTATTAATAATTAATAAACTAGGCATAGTTAACTTCTTTAACTGTAAAGATAAGTCACGTATGAAATTCAAATCACTTGAAGTAGTTTGAAAGATACCTCCAAAGTAAAGATAAGTTATATAGTCAAGAGGTAAAGTAACAGTCTGGAGAGCGCGGCGTCTGCGGTTCGAATCCCCACAGGTACAACTGTTTTTTTTGGACCTGATCGAGTCAGACATGAACAGATCTGATCAGACCTGAACATGCCTGGCTAGGTCTGATCAGACCCGGTCATTTTTCATACCTGATCAGACCTGAAGACTCATGCCTGTTAATGTCTGATCAGATCTGATCATTTTTTCCCGGGTATTATAAATTATATATAATAAAATTATATCATTTCGATTGAATTTTGAAAACTAATGAAAAGTTTTTTACGTGCCATTTTTTATTTTAAAATCTTACTGCTACACTGAGAAAAAAAACTACTTCTACTCAATTAACAATTTCTTGGTTCAAGAAACTCGCTGACGATCAAATATTCTGTTATTATTAATTATTAATTTCTGAAGAGAAGAGCATCAATATTTATCTTTGGATAAAAAATAAACAACAGAATAGCTTTATTTAAATTAAGTAAAAATAATTTTAATCAATGTAACAAGTTTTTGAGATAAGAATATATATTTTTGAAAATTTTCAAGAACATAAATTCTTGTATCAAGAAAATTTTCTTAATAAAAGTATTTTTTTTCTCGGTGTAAAGAACAGAATAATGACCGGTACGTAAGAATTATAAGCATCGTGTATTACTTATATATTTATACACACAATATAATCGGCCTTGTCTCTTGTTTAACTTCCGCAATTATGTACGGATCTCAATTAAACGTAACATACGTATTCTTAATACGATTTCTGAGGTTAAATTCGAAGATGAGCCAACTCTGGTTAAAAATACTGATTGAAAAGAATTGAGAAGCGGTCACTCCATACAAACTATATATCTATATATACAAACAAAAGAAATAAAATTATTAAAAAGAATTCGAATTTACCATTTTTTTTTCTTTTCAATCAATATTTCTAAACAGAGAAATCTGTCGATTAGTTTAGAAATTAAAGCAGTTCAAAAATTTTTTTTAAATTACAAAAATTTTCACAAAAAATTCTAAGATTATATTGCAATTTCGCTCACGAAGAAGATCCAAGAAAATCAATTAGAATTTGAATGAATTTAATACTAACTTATCCTTTTTAATTCTAAATTCATGTCGTAATTTCTGTTCTCGCTAATAATTTGTAAGGATTAAAGAAAATTGAAAAGTAATTAATATCACCTTATCCTTTGTAATTCTAAAATAATGTTGTAATTTTTACCTCGTAGAGAATTCGAGAGAATAAAAGAGGATTCAAAAAAAACTTAATCTTTCTTTATCGTTTTGAATTCTAAAATGATGCCGCAATTTCGTTCTTGACGAGAAGACAAGAGAATAAATTAGAATTCAAAAGAATTAAGTACTAACTTATCCTTTTTACTTCTTAATTCATGATGCAATTTTCGTTCACGCAAAGAATTTATAAGAATTAAAGCACGAAAAAAAGTAAATTGTAAAATTCACTCCGATTCCAGTTAATTTTTTTATTTTCAAACAGTACAGCGGACATCGGGGTGAGAAAAATATAAAAATTACAGAACATAATGTTGAAAGAGTAAAAGCTACAATTTACAATTTAATATCGAATGTAAGTGATGAGTAGCTGTTACCATAGTAAGTAACGACTCTGTCATCTTAAAAAATTACATTTTCCAACAGTAAAAATTGCCGTGTCAATATATAGTCCATTCTATGAGGAGCAGGGGAGCTTAGATGAGGAGGTGGGGATCTCAATCTAGGAGAATTTAACATTTAAAAAATATCATTCACTAGTGTAACCAAGTCAATAATTATAGTTATATTTCAAGCGTTGTGTTTAAAATTTACCATTTTACTTTGTAAATATTGACGTTGCTTGTATTGGAAATTTAGTAACTGTATTTTACATTTTTTACATGTCATACGATCATTTCTTAGGTACGAAATGATGAATATGAAAGTCAAAATTCTTAATCATTATACTATCACATTTTCGACTTTCACATAGCGAATATTACTGTTTAAAATATTATTTTCTTCTATGTAAAGTGTAAATTATCGCATTTAAATGATAAATATTATAACTTGATTAGTGAAATCACGCTTTACTATTTGAAATGGTAATTTTTAGTAATTGACCATTACTCATTATAAATCGACTATTATTTATTACAATTCATTCTTTTTCGTGAGAGAATTCAAAAATATTTAATACCAACTTATTATTTTCTATTCTAAAATAATGTAATTTTTACCTCGTGGAGAATTCGAGAGAATAAAAGTGGATTTAAAAAAGCTTAATCCTTTTTCACTCTTTTTAGTTCTAAAATGATGTTGCAATTTTATTCTTAAAGAGAATACAAGAGAGTGAATTAGAATTCGAAGTGATTTAATACCAACTTATTCTCTTTAATTCTAAATTCATATTCTAAAATTACTGTTCTTGCGCAGAATTCATAAGGATTAAAGAGAATTCAAAAAAATTTAATACCAACTTATCCTATTCAATTCTAAAGTGATGTTGTAATTTCAACATCACCAAGAATTCGAAAGAATAAAAGAGGATTCAAAAAAGCTCAATCCTTATTTATCCTTTTTAATTCTAAAATGATGTTATAACTTCTTTCTTGAAGAGATAACAAGAAAATTAATTAGATATCAAAAAAATTTAATACTAACTTATGCTTTTTAAGTCTAAATACTCCGTGGTTACTATACTATGTGATTAATGAAACTCATAACATATAAGCTTCTCCAACGATCGTATAGCGTTGCGGTTAGATTATAGTCTCACGTGCGTTAGGTTTACGGTTCCAATTTCGGTTAGGGCGATAGGCGTTTTTCTAAACTTAATTTTAAGGTAAGCGTTAAACTTGAAAGGAATGAATGTGAATTTGATATGAAACTTTATCCTCCCTCCACCTCCTTAAAAAAATAAAAAAAAAAAATCTGGAAAACGGTTGACCCTAAAGGCCATCCCTGCAACTTCCCACTGATTTCACATCTAAGCGCTTAAAATTGCACTTTCATGATGTTTTTGAGCTCTTCGAGCTTAAAAATGTAACGTGTGTTATTTTGAGCTCTCCGAGCTCTAAAGTCTCGTAGAAGTTTAATAAAACACTATTTTTTAAATTTTCAAACTGCAATAACTTTGGAATAAATCAACCGATTTTCACGAGATTGGAGGCAATCGATGCAGTTTTTCATATTTTTTAAAAAAATCGACAACAAAAATTTTTTTAAAATAAATTATTGTTCACTCATTATTGTTCTGAGTGTATCCACATAACCATCTCTGAAGCAATTCCTCTTTAAATAGATCTTAGTGAATGTGTTCCGCAATTTCGTACACGGTTTTAGCAAGTGTAGAAATATTCTTGAGAATATTTACTTTAAAAAAATAAAAAAAAATCGATTTTTTAAAAGCCTCAGCGGTTGAGGTGCTACCGCCGAAACTTAAAAACAACTTCTACTGAAACTCAAGGTATTGACGGAATTTATGCGTCGTTTTAACGGTGTGCAATTGCATAACGAGATTCTGAAGGCTTTAAGTCAGAGTTTTGGTAAAGTTCTACCAGTGTTTTCACAAAATATTCACAGAGTACTATCGGCTTTCTCAGAGTATTGTTCGTGTACTCACGGAGTCTGGACTGCGTACTGCTGGTGTTTTTATCGAGTGTTTACAGAGTATTGCTGTTGTTATTGGAAAGTATCTAGCAATCCATAACATGTTTTGAAGAAATTAGAACTCTATTTTTTTATTACCTAATATTTTTTCAAACAAAAATAATTAAAAAAACGATTGACCTTAAAGGGCATTCCTGCAACTTCCCGCTAATTCCGTACTAAGGCACTCAAAATTGCACTTATGATGTTTTTGAGCTCTTTAAACTCAAAAGCATAGGAAAAGTCTGGTAAAAGTTTCATAGAACACTATTTTTTCAATTTTCAAATCGCAATAACTTTTGAATGAATAAACCGATTTTCACGCGGTTAGCGGAATTCGACGCAGTTTTTTAAGCCTCATAAAGAATTTTCAAGCTTGAATTTGAATTAAAATTTCAGAGTAATTGTGAAAAAACACTTTTGTCAGTTTTCTTTCCTGCACGATAACTCACAAACGAATCAACCGATATTGACGAAACCGACGTTGTTTTTTGAGTTTAAGAGCTGATTAGTTGTGAAAATCGATTGGTAGAGCCGTTCAAAAATTATTACAAAAAAACCACATTTATTTGTGGTTTTTTTGAGATTTTTCAAAATCCCCTGGTCCGAATCGGCCTAAATTGTATTCAAAATCTAAGTTTGGTCAAACCCTTTCGAATGGCACCAACAACGATGAAATCGGTCGAACCGTTCGAAAGTTGTAGGAGGTTTACGTTCTAAAAGTGCAATTTATTGGTAAAATTATTGGTAAAACCAATAACTTCACGATTTTTGAAAATTTTTAATTTTCTTAGCGGGAAGTTTAAAATTATTCATTACTTATTTGATTTTTTTGTTGTAATCATAATCTAAATTTCATAATAAACAGTAAAGCTTTCATAGAATATGGTCGTCTAACGTGGAAGGGTTGATTTTTACTTTGCCATGATGAGGGATCAAATTTTTAGTATATCCTTATGCTGACCTGGAGTTGGATTGTTCCGTTTCCGAGAATGCTCCATTCTACGAGTGTGTAGTGCTGTTATTAGTGTGCAATCATACTGTCAACCTCAAATGTTGGAAGAGTTCAATAATCCGTAACTACTGTGCCTTCATATAATCCTATCTGTACAATGCGTCGAATCTCTGTACCTAGACATTTATCAACCGTCCCAATGGCAGCCTCACGAAACTATACCCAAGCCCTCTTAATCAAAAAGTCCCGTCTAAAGAACAAGCCATCATCTTAGACTCTGTCGATGGGGTACAAATCGAAGGGGCACCTTCAATCCAACTGGCGATGCTAAGTACCCCTGCTGATTTCTCGTACTCGTATACACAACTAGCTAATTTCCTAGAAGATGCGACTAAAGTCAAAAGTATTGACCCGGGAAAAAAGGTTTAGATCTGATCAGATATGGGATTAGAGACAAGATCAGATCTAGTCATATCTGATCAGATCTAAACCGATATAACAATATCTGGGTTGAAAAATACGTCAGACATAAAAAGATTTTATTATATCTGGCCAGATATAACTATATGTGTTAACTATTAATAAATACTTATGAACTATTTTACTAAATATACTTTCCTCCTAAATAAATATTTATTAAATGTTAAAAAATATTTATTAGAAGTTAATAAATTAAATAATTGTCTTCGAATAAATCAATTTGTTGATAGTTAATGAATCTTTCTATCAGCGTATATTGATAATTAATAATTTGCAAATTTGATAAAAAACTTTGTTCATGACGCATCGATCATGGACACGATTCTCATTACTTGTAGTTATTACAAATTCTATCTACATACTTTTTAAATAAGCCTCGTAGGTAAACAGGTAATGAATTGGTCTTTCGAGCACTATGTCCCAGGTTCGGTTCCCACACGCACCGATTTTCAACTTCCCGCTAAGAAGATTGAAAATTTTAAAAAATCGGTAAGTTATTGGTTTCACCCCGTTTTTCGAAAATCGAGTTCTCATCAGATCTTGACGTTTTGAGGTCCTACGAAGATTCCCTGAATATTTTTGCGATGATGTCCGTGTGTGTGTGTGTGTGTGTGTGTGTGTGTGTGTGTGACCCTTTTATAACTTTTGAACGGTTGAACCGTTGTTATCGCGGTTGGTGCCATTCGATAGAGCTTTACTAAACTTAGATTTTGAGAAATTTAGAGAAATCTCGAAAAAAATAGGAAAAAATATTTTTTAGAAGTGGTTTTTTTGGAATAACTTTTAAACGGCTCTACCGATCGATTTCAAAAACTTATTAACTCTGAACCTTAAAAAACCACGTCGATTGCTGCCAATCCGGTCACAATCGGTTGATTTGTTCAAGAGATATCGTGAACGAAAAAAAAACCGAAAAAAGTGTTTTTTTCCCATAACTTCGATATTTCATTTCGGATCGTTTTTGGTGAAATAGAATAATTTTTAGAGCTCAAAAAACTGCGTCGATCGCCTCAAGAACGTAAAAATCAGTTGATTGGTTCGAGAGATATCCTTGACGAAATATTTGGATACAAGGATTTTTTCAACATTACTCCGACATTTTCTGGAATAACTTTCAAACAGCTTGACCGATCGATTCAAAAAATTAACCAACTCTTAACATCAGAAAATTACGTCGATCGCCGTTGGTTCGGTCAAAATTAGTTCATTCATTCGTGAGTTATCGTTGACGAAAGAAAACTGAAAAAAGTGTTTTTCCAGAATTACTCCGAAATTCTTTGTTCGACCAAACTAAACTTACAGATTCTTTATAGAGCTCAAAAGATTGCGCCGAATGCTGCAAACCCCGTAAAAATCAATCCATTTATTTAAAAATTACTGCAGTTTGAAAATTTGAAAAATTGTGTTTTATCAGACTTTTGAGCTCGAAAGCATAGAAAAGTTGTCCCTCTTAGCTCGGGGAGCTTTAAATAATACATAAATTGTATTTTTGAGCTCGGAGAGCTCAAAAACATCATTAGTGCAGTTTTAAGCACTTGATATAAAATTAGCGGGAAGTTGCACGGATGGCCTTCAGGGTCTACCGTTTTTCTATTTTTTTTTTTTTTATGGAAATCATTCTATATAATTATATAGGGCCATTTTCCGTATATAATTATGTATGAATACATATAATTATATATAATCTTTTTTACCTGGGAAATTTAAAAATCTGACCAGATCTGATTATATCTGGCCAGATCTCGTCAGATAGAGACAATTTAAAGATCTGTTTATATATGGCCAGATCTAATCCCTTTTTGCCGGGGAGGAACAACAAGTCAGAAACCTTAATAAACCACAAAAAAAAATCTCCAACTCAATTTAAATAACCAACTTCTACAGAAACGGGATACAATTAAAATTCTGCGATCTACAATCGACCAAAAACTCACGTGGAAGGCCCTTGTCGAAACCTTGAAGAACGATTGCCAAAATCGTTTACGTATTATAAAGGTCTTAGCAGGAAAGGAATGGGGAAGCAGCACCGAAGCCCTATTAAAAATATACCGAAGTCTTATCAGACTCAAGCTTGATTACGGGGCTATACTGTATGATTCACCTAGATGCTCGCTGTTGAACAATCTTCAAAACGTGACAAACTCTGCATGCCGTATCTGCCTTGGAGCCTTTAGAACAAGCCTGACTTCCAGCCTGCTTGCGGAAACTGGAGAGCTCCCTCTATCTATCAGAAGGAAGGAAATTTGTCTTAAATATGCTCTCTCTATATCCACGACAGCTCACTGTATCTATACAAACGCAGCACCCATTTCACTGTATCTATACGACAGCCCGCATTTCACTGTATCTATACAAACGCAGCACCCAATTGGTATCTCGAAAGCTCTACACCACAACCACTCAGGATTCGAATATCGTAATACTCTGCAGAACTCGGAATTACTCTACGAACTGTATATAAACGTTCTTTAGGGTTCCACCCTCCGTAGCGTTCCTTATACATCTCTGTATATATGGAACTCAGTGACCATGATCGCTTAACAACAACTTCAGAGACCTTGAGATTACTCTTCTGCAAATTTCGTGACAAATATTCACCCTGGGTCGGATACTACACCAATGGATTCATTATCAGTGAAAAAGCAGGATATGCAGTAGTTTCCAACTCTAGCACGATAACGACAAGACAAGCAAGCGACGACAACTTCATCTTTACATGTAAGGCTGTGGCGATTTTATCGAAGTAATCAAAGAGCGACAAGATACCGCAAGAAGCACTATCTTCTCTGATTCAATGTCTTCCTTAAGAGCCATTAAAAACCAGTTTACTAGAAACCCTATCATTCAAAACATCCATCAAACTCTGTACCACCTCGGATCTTTACAAAAACATGTACAAACTGATCCACATTACAATTAAAAACCATTGGAACCCAATATGGCTACAGTCAAAAAGTAAAGTCCATGACTTTCGAAAAAACATCTTCAAGGCAGCTTCAATATTTGGTAGATAGGAGCAGCGAGTACTAACGCGAATCCATATTAGCCATACGCACCTCAGCCCTTCTCACCATTTTTCAAAAGAGCCCCATATCATCTGCTAAAAATTTAATGCTCTATTTACCGTCAAACATCTAATGATCGAGTGCAATCAATACAAACATGACAGCTCTTCTACCTTAAAAATATAATTGTCATGTCATTATGAGCTCCCCAAGCTTTAAAGTCTGATAGGACCTTAATAAAACACTATTTTCTGAATTCTCAAACCGCAATAATTTTCGAATGAATGGACCGATTTCCACCCAGTTGACAGTATTCGATGCAGTTTTTTGAAGCTCCATAAAGAATTGCTAAGTTTGAATTAATCGAACTAGGAATTTCGAAGCAGTCCCGAAAAAACACTATTTTCGGTTTTTTTTTTGACAACGATAACTCATGAGCGAATCAAACAATTTTTACCGGCTTGGCGGCAATTGGTGAGGTTTTTTGATGTTAAGAGCTAATAAGTTTTTAAAATTGATCGGTCAGACCGTTTAAAAATATTCTGAAATAACTACATCTAAAAAAAATTTTTTTTTCGTAGTTTGTTTCAGATATCTCAAAATCTACTGGTCTGAATGGGTCGAAATTGTATTTCAAATCTAAGTTCAGTCAAGTCTTTTCGAATGGCACCAACCGCGATGAAATCGGTTCAACGGTTCAATAGTTATAAAAGGGTAACATAGACACACACACACACACACACACACACACACACACACACACACACACACACACACACACAACTGCTCGAGAAGCTCATTCAAGGCAGGCTTTGAAACGACATTGACTGCGCCGGAGGTTTTGCCAATAACCAACACGGCTTTCGAAACGGACGATCGACAATCGATGCGATTTGGAAGGTAACGGAAACAGCAAGAGAAGCATAGTGTGGTAGTCTTAAAGCTCGTAAGGTGTGTCTCCTCCTAACATTCGACGTTAAAACCGCCTTTAACAGTGTGAATTGGGAGGATATTTTAGACGCCCTAGAGCATAAATTTGACGTGAAGCCAGAAAATCTGGGGTTGTTAGATGACTACCTTGATGAAAAAAAGTTGATAATGGGAACGAAAAAGCAGCAGTACTGGTAATAGCAGAAGCCACACCGATTGACTTGTTAGCATTCGAGAGAGTGAAACTCTACGACGCTAAAAAAATTGTGACAACTCCAAGGAGGCAAGGGCGAGAATAAAAAAGGAAACGCTACACGAGTGAAAAAACCGATGGACGTCAGAGGAGACGGGCAGATGGACGGCACGCCTGATTCCGGACATTAATGTCTGGCTCTCTCGACAATACGGGGACACGGATTTCTTCCTGACCCAGCTACTGACGGGACATGGACAGTTCAATGCCTATCTTTTCAAGATGGGTTTGCACAGCATGCCAACGTGCAAATACTGTCCAGACAAAATTGACGACGCCAAACACAAATTCTTCGAGTGTGCTCGACGGAAGGACTATAGGAGCAACACCGAAGACATTATAAGCACCAGGCTCTCCCCCTCACACCTGTTGACCTATATGATAAAGCAAGAAGAAAACTGGTCAGCTGTAGCAGCTTACGCACAGCACCTTTTAAAGGATAAAACCGGAGAAAGGGACCAGTAGCCAAGAGCAGGCGTCGCAAGATGCAGCACGGACTGGATTGATGTAATGCTAACGCGGTTCCAATCCAGTCCTCCTCGTACCATCTACGGGGAGAGGGGAGAGGTTTTTTTTTAGTGGGTAAAAATCTCCACACTACCGTCCATTGTTATCTGCCGTAGGATGGGCGGCAGAGTATTAACGATGGCGTTGTCTTTTGAAAATCTTCTTTCACACCTCTATATAAAAAACAAACACACACACAGACACATACATACATACCGACACTATCGCAGAGATAGTCAGGGTAGCTTTCTAGAATCTCAAGACTTCGAGATCTGATGAAAACTCGATTTTTGCAAAACGGGGTGAAAACAATAACTTCCCGACTTTAGAAAATCTTCGATTTTCTTCGAGGAAAGTTTAAAAAAAAATAATTTGGAAAACGATTGACCCTGAAGGCCATCCCTGCAAATTCCTGCTACTTTTGTAATTAAGCGCTCAAAATTGCGCTTATTACGTTTTTGAATTTGAAGAGATCAAAAATATAATTTTCATGTAGTTTTGAGCTCTCCGAGCTTAAAAGCCTGATAGAAGTTTAATAAAACACTATTTTTTGAATTTTTAAAACACAATAACTTTTGAATGAATGAACCGATTTTCACGCAGTTGACGGTACTCGCCGCAGTTTGATACAGAGTCGATTAGATTTTGGAATCGATCGGTCGAGCCATCTAAAAGGTATTCCAAAATCACCACATTTGAAAAAAATTTTTTTTGTAGTTTTTTTGAGATTTCTCAGAATCTACTGGTCCGAATCGGTCCAAAGTATATTCTAAACCTAAGTTTAGTCAAGCTCTTTCGAATGGCACCAACCGCGATTAAATCAGTCACGCCGTTCAAAGTTGTAACAGTTTTACCTGCTCAGGTTGGCCCCTAATTAATTTTATAAATAAACTAACAAAATTAACAAACAACAATAATTATCAGGGCGTCACTAGGATATCTTTTATCGCGGTTCCTGGAACCGGTCCAGAGCTGAGAATTTCTATCTTAGGGTAGAGAGAGTGGAGGAAGGTGCTGTTAAATAATAAACAATTAATTAACAAAATTGGCCAACATTTATTAACAATAAAACTTAACAATATCTTGACTTGTGAAAATATAACAAAATTTTACTCACTCACACACACTATCCACACTTAACAAGATCCTTATTCTCGACGAGCCCCTTTCGGCGTCTATCCAGCGATTTCTAAACCTTATTCTCGACGAGCCCCCTTTCGGCGTCTACCCGTCGATTTCTAATGCGTGCCCCTTTCGGCGTCTACTTGCATAATATTTTAACTAACTCAACAACCCAAACTGTTTAATCACCCTCACAGAGACCAATCGTATGCAGGGGTCGTTGACTCGGCTCACAGCAGTAACAGCCCAGTGACCAAACGTAGATCTAGATACTCTGCAGCTCACACATAACCCATACAAATCTTACACACTGACACTACTGATTTGACTTTATTAAAAATTTAATAATTGATGAAAATTTATTTAATTTTGACCTTAAAATTTAGCCATTAGATTATTCAATCAGTAGTAATTAATAAAACACTGTTTTTCAATTAATAACGGAATTCCAATTGACTTTGGACTAATATTCAACTTCTACATTGCGATCGCTAATTTAATTTCTGATTAACTAGATTAAAATAGATTAAAATACCTTACTAATTTATTGCCGTGGTCTTAATAATACAACAATAAATATTTAATTACAAGAGGTCTTAATGGACAATGTCACGCTGTTAATTGTTAATTTTCAATAAATTTTAATTCGTCTAAAATCCATGGACTTAAGCCCAAATCAATTAATCAACACATGATAGAACAATTCACAATATAAAATAATTCAATTAATAAATTCTAAATTAAATGTTGACGAAAATTCTATGTAAAATTATAAATTGTAAGAATCGACAAAAGTCGACTCACTCAAATTTTGATTCTAAAACATTTTCTAGTTTGGTAGTTATTGACGTTGGGTATTTGGAATTACTGTAATGCAGATATATCAACGCTTGACCAAAATTCCATGAGAAAATGCTTGTCGATTCTTTTTCAAGCACAAAATTAATCACTCTTTCTTGAATTAATTGTTATAAAATTATAACGATTAAATAAACGAATTTTTCAGATGTTAATTAATTTAATTGATTAATTTTTGTTTTTTAAAAAATTCTCGCGAAGAATGTTGAAAAAATTTGTCCCTCAAGGTCGATTGAGTGACTCTCGGGTATAAGCCCCCAGGAAAATCACTCAATACAAACTAGCGAATATCAAATTCTGATTAATTAAATAATTATCGATTAAACGATCCAATTAATCAATAAAAAGCAGACGCAACCGAGTATTAGTTAAACCGCGGTCCACTTTTTTGTTACAGAGTAATAATTAATATCTTGACGAATAAAACGATGATCTAACTCACTAACTGAGGATGAAGTCCTAGTTGTAGTTGGCTTCCTTCGTTTCGTCACTACTCCGGGGATCGGTCCTTCTTGATTTCCGTGGCACTCTCTTTGGCGGTCACACTACTTTTCCCTTTTTTATTGCACCGCTCACCTATAATAACCCAAAACTACCCCCCTCATATTATCCTTTTAGGCCCGAAGATCAAGACGCGCCACTGCTATGTCGAATAATTATCGATATCTAACGACTTATCGATTAAGGGTAATTTTACCCTGTTACAATCTCAAAAGTAAAATTTCTAAAAATTTGTTTTTTGAAATATCTTCTAAACGGCTTTACCAATCGATTTAAAAAAACTGATAAGCTCTTAACATAAAAAAACCATGTGGATCGTCACCAGTCCAGTCGAAATCGGTTGATTCGTTCGAGAGATATCGTGAACAAAAGAAAATCGAAAAATGTGTTTTTTTGGAATAAATCTGAAATTCCTAGCGCAATCAATTCAAAATTCGAGAGCCTTCGTAAGGCTTGAAAAACTGCGTTGAATGCTGCTAACCGCGTGAAAATCGGTTTCTTTATTCGAGAGTTATTGTGGTTTAAAAATTTAAAAAATAGTTTCTTATCAACTCTCTATCAGACTTTTGAGCTCAAAGAACTCTAAAGCATAGGAAAGCTCTCTTTTTGAGCTCGAAGAGCTCATAATACCTCATAAATTGTTAAAAGCTCTTCGAGCTCAAAAACGTCATTGATGCAATTTTGAGCGCTTTAGTATGGATAACTTTTGAACAGCTCATTTGTTTTTATGGCGGTTGGTGCCATTTGAAAGAACTTGACCAAACTTAAATTTTGACTTTAATTTGGACTGATTCGGATCAGTAAATTTTGAGAAATCTTAAAAAAACTAAAAAAACAAATTTTTTTCAATGTGGTTTTTTTCGGATAATTTTCAAACGGCTCTACCGATCGATTATCAAAACTAGTCAGCTATAAAGAGATATCGTGAACGAAAATATTCCAAAAAATCGTTATTTTAATATAATTCCGACATTTCATTTTCGATCGACACCAAGAATGTGAAAATCGGTTGATTGGTTCGAAAGATATAGACGAAATGTTTGGGAACGCGCGTTTTTCTAACACAACTCCGACATTTCATTTTGAATCGTTTCTGATAAAATAGTATAATTATTAAAGCTCTTAAAACTGCGTCGATCGCTGCCGACGACGTGAAAATCAGTTGATCCATTCAAAAGTTATAGCTGTTTGAAAATTCAAAAAATAGTGTTTTATCAAACTTCTATCAGACTTTTGGACTCGAAGAACTCAAAAGCATAGAACAGCTAGTGTTTGAGCTCGAAGAGCTCAAAAACATTGTAATATGTTGAATTGAGCGCTCAGGTACAGAATTGACGGGAAGTTGCAGGGATGGCCTTTAGGGTCAACCGTTTTCATCATTTTTGTTCATGTCGATTCTTTATTGCCGAAAAAATTTTTTCATGCAAAAAAATAATTTTTTTTTATTATAACTATTTTTTAATGAAGAAATTTGAAAAACTGAAAATTATTCATATAAATGCAAAAATATTTTTTTGAGCTTAGCTGTTTTTTTTTTGCTTATAAAAGACGATAAAAGCTTTAATTAAAAAATAATCAAAGTAAATCGATTGATTTTTCGCAGAGTTACAGATATTCGTTTATAAGCGCTTGAGTGGAACCGCGTTTTTTTTTTTTTTTTCAATAAAAAATTAATATCCCGTAAACTATTGTTCGTAGAGACATCAGGTTTGGCTTATCTTATTCCTCATTTAATTCTCTTAATTTCGTACGCATCATGTCTTGACGACTTTTGCGTAGTTTCCGAGATATTTTAATTTAAAGCTCAACGCTAAAACGCTATTTTTCAAACAAAAAAAAGTAACACTTCCCACATACACACAATTGTTCAGAATATTTTTCTAAGTATTTAAAAAAAAAAAACAAGTCAAAATTGGACCATTTTGTTGAAAATTTGCTAAACAAATCCCTTTTTGTTTTTAGGCCGACTGAACTGTAATTAATATTTTAGTTAGTGCGTGTCACTGGATACACACTTGCTAAAAATAATTATTTTTCTTTTAGTATCTTCGCCTTCTGCCGAAATACTGCAGGCACGAAAACCGAGTAAGTGGGGCAAGAAGGATTTGATCCGCTTGTACCTGGGAATAGAGTTAGAGACTCCCGATGACGATGAGTCATCAGGAAAGGGAAATTAGCTTTGTATTCATTTAGTTCGTGATTTGATTCACTCACCGTCCGTTCACTATCGATCGATTAATTTTCATTAATAATATTTAATCTCAAAATTGACTATGTTGCTCTGTATTTATCATATTGTTATTTATTTAAAATATACATTATTTTCTTATAAATTGTTAAAGGTAATTAAGTTCCTTTTATTTTAATTAATTATTTATATTTCTGATATTTCCTCAATAAAATTGATCCTGGTTCCGACGACCTTACGAGCTGAGAATATACCTATTACAAAAGTAAAATTCAGTTCTAAAAATATAGGGCTTCGATTGCGATCTAATAATTGAAACTAGATCTTACTGATTACGAATTAAGTATTTTACTCGTAAGTAAATAGTAGATAGCATAGTTAGGATACTCAGTCGTAATGTAATTAAGGCAATGTTTTTAACACGAGTCGTAGGGTCACGTGCATAAGCCACAGGGTTACCATAGCTACTGAACTAGCCATTTAGCAAGGATGTTAACTGAAAAATTAAAGGTGTTTAACCAGTTCTTATGATATGTCAATGAATGACAATCACTGAAAATTTTTCAAGGTTGCTCTCTGCTTGTTTTTCTTTGATTTAAAACACGCAAATTTCATCGTTTCCGTCGCTTCCGTGGAAAACAAAGGGATCTTATTTAAATTTCATCATTTTCTAAGTACCGCTCGATTAGCAGTCAATTAGAGTTTGCATCGCAGACGTCATAAAATGCACAAATCGGGTTTGTGTTGGATAATATATATTTTACTAAATATATAAAATACCAATCGTCATTGAAAATCAATAATATACACAGAAGAGATTATAGTAGAGTACCCGATGTGGAATCATTCGTTCATCGAATACATGCACTTATCGCACTTATTGTATTGAAAAAGACTCAAATTCCTTTGTTGTGTTATCTCAAACAAATATAATTCTAGATTTAAAACACTACTGGCAAATTTCAAGCCCCAAACGCGTAGCTTTCGGGACAGGTAATTCAGTATCATACCCCTCACTTGCTTCGGCATTGACTCGAATTCAGATAATAGTAATATTTAAGATACAATAAATTAACAAATTAATCGATTTGTTTTAACGCAATTTGGAGTTCACCCAACGCACCGCAAAATTGTTCGAAGAGACGTTTTGCAGAACCGTCCGTGGCATTTAATTGAATTAATTCAAGTAATTCGTTGGTAATCAATAATGTATCTAGCTCCACATAGCGGATAATCAAGGTCAGCCATTTTCCATTCGCAGTGTCAGTGGTCTCGTCTATATGGATAGAAAATTTCGTCTTTTGAACGTTCTTAACAATCCGTGTCGATTCTGAGCACTTGTATAAGCCATATATAATAGCTAAATTTGTCATTAAAGACAAATTTTGGGAATTAGGGAAATAAAGGATAAGGGGGAAGGGGGGACCTTTAATTAGTAGGAATTTCTCGGTAACCGAAAATTATATATGTTTTCCTATATATTTATAGTTTATACTTGTTGTAACACTTGGAATAATTCCAGTAACTTTGGTTTTGCCCACTGTCATCTTTTGGAAACCAGCAAGTTCTTTACCAATCGAATGGAGTAACTTCAAAATTTGTAGTGCAGTCGACAAAAGAATGTTGTTTTAAGCAAGCAAGGTCGCAAATCGAATTTCAACTGTTTTAACTCATTGATTAAACTCCAGTTCAGCTGAAGACGAAGGTGAACTGGGATCAAGTTGAGAGAAAACTGATAAAGAAAATCTAAGGTGCACGACATTTGGAGAATCAAAAGTGTTGACACTCTTCAAGTGCAAGTTTTCAAAATGTTTCTTGGTTTTGGAATGTCTGTCAATTTCAAGACAACTG
This sequence comes from Cotesia chilonis, assembly GCA_018835575.1. Lineage (NCBI taxonomy): Eukaryota > Metazoa > Arthropoda > Insecta > Hymenoptera > Braconidae > Cotesia > Cotesia chilonis. The sequence goes on from RJVT01000114.1 coordinate 148,655, forward strand.
CAAGCTAATTTTTTGTTATAAACAACACACAAAAACTTTCCTGAATCTGACAAACATTCCTTGACCCATGTTTTCCACTTTAGATTAATGTCGTACAATTGATGTCAAAACGATTTTGACTCTTTGGATTTTTTTTACCGAAGACTGATAAATCCACGATTTTACCATAAATAAAACAACACCAAAAATACCACTTTACAACAATGAAAACGAGACTGTAAAGGGTACGTTTTGACGCATTTTACCCCCGGCTCGATTTAAGCTCGCCGGAGTCCAGGATTCTTACGAGGGTAATTTCATTTACATCGAAAGTCGACAATTGAAATAATGTTAACAAAACAGGAACACTTTATTCTAATTAACAAAATATCATTTTACACATTTTACAAAAAGAATATGGCGATTAAACTAATCTCACTCATACACGGCGTTTACAAACTTTTTTTCTATCGTCGCCGGTAAAATCATTCTCCCGTCGCACTTCAAAACGCGTCGCTAACCTCCTTCCGTTGGGCGCTTTGTTGCCCAGCTCGTGCCGCGCTACAGACCCTATCCGCGATACCAAAGGGAAGGGTAAATATTATTTACCTCTCCCCCACCTACTCGGCTTTCAAAAATAAATTCCTATCCATACAAATCTCCGTCGGGACTTGAAAAAATAATTTTCAAATGAGAATAATCGATTCAAATATAATCATTTACCATCCTAAATTGCCTTGGGACTAAGTAGAAATAATTCAATTGATATTTCAAATTATTATCATTATTATTATTTTGTTACTAAATACTCAGGGGGATTATCCCCGGAGTCCGATTCTCCGAGGGCCCAGCCTAAGCGCCATCCGTTACTGCTGGACCACTCCGCATAACAAGGCGGTTAGTGATCACAGCAGGCCAAAGTCATTTCCCTCATTAGACGGAGGGAGCCTAGTGTAACAGCCTTCTGCATCCTAACTGCCAAGAACTCAGCTTTTGATGAACAAGCTGGAACTTTGGCAAGTGAGGATACAAAAGACTGTTTCATCCCTCCAAGGACGCCAACAATCAGGACGACAAGCTTGACACGGTAACCTGAATAAAGTTTGCCAACTTCAAACAGGAGTTCCTGATATATTTGTCTTTTGTGCTCTTCTTTGGCGGAGATGTTGTATTCAGCCGGGGCGGAGAACTCAATGACATAAATGTCACGACTGGCCTTGTCGAAGAGCACAATATCAGGTTTGTTGTGATCTATCCGCCGGGTTGTCGTAAATGGCATGTTCCAATAAATTTTGCAACTGTCATTTTCAACAACCTGTGGAATATCTCCTGGCAGATAAGGCAGTACTGGTGTCACGTCAATACCGTAGCAATGACGAAGATAGTAGTACAGTACTCTCAGGGCAGTATTGTGACGCTGGATATATGCACCTCTCGCCAGTACAGGACATGCCGACAAAAGGTGCATAAACGTCTCCGGATGTTGTTTACACCTCCTACAGGACGTGTCCGGAAGCTGCACCTGGAGCACCTTGCTACGGTACTCATGAGTGTTAATGACACCATCTTGGCAGGCAAATATGAACCCCTCAGTCTCGGACATCAGGTCAGCCGACTTTAAGAAGGAAAACGTCAGCTGGGTGGACAAGCCATGATCATGCACGTGTTAATAGAACACGCTGTGCATGGACTTGTCCATCAGTTCACCAAGGAGTAGTTTTTCCTCGACGTTCTTGATGATGCTTTTAAATTCCTTCTTTCGGAGTTCCATGAGAGCGTTCATTTCTCCAAGATCGAGGGTTCTTGCTGCATATATTGCTGCCTTATACAAGAATGACCCCCTATGCGCATTTTCATGTTTATGAACAATTTTCATAAAAAAGTCATCCTCGTCTGCAGTAAAATTGACAACTTCGTATGTTAAACCCAGGAACAAACGGTGGTGAAGCCGCTCCAAGCTCTGCAAACCTCTCCCACCGATGGACCGGGAGAGGTATAATCTGGCGACTGACGAATTGGGGTGCATGCTCCGATTCATATTGATAATCTTACGAGTTTTGATGTCGAGATCTCGTAAATCCTTTCGGGCCCATTTCAGGACACCGAAATAGGATAGTAAGACTGGGACAGCGAGCATGTTAGTAGCAGAGACTTTATTTTTGCCGGAAAGTTCGAAGGACCAAATTTTCCGGAGTCTCTTAACATACTCGCTCTGCAGAGTTGCTCGGACTTCAGAGACCGCATGCATGCGGTGCTCTTCCATTCCTAGATATCTATACAACTCCCCGGCGTCTAATTGTCTTAAGACGCTCCCATCTACTAACTCGACATCATCACCCGTATCAGAGCATTTACCCCTCGCCAGATGTACGACCGCACACTTGTCCAACCCAAAAGACATTCCGACATCTCGTGTGTACTTTGCTACGATGTTAAGGGCCGCTTCTAGATGATCTTCATCAGCACTATACAGCTTCAGATCATCCATGTACAGCAGATGGGTGATCGAATATTTTCGATCACCCGGAGGCCCCACAAAGTACCCACGAGTTTTATAGAGAGCAACAGATATAGGCAGCAGTGAAATGCAAAATAGTAGAGGGCTCAAGAAATCGCCTTGGAAGACCCCTTGTACTCTACAACTCCGGTAACGTGCAATGTGTTTCCACTTTCAATGTGAAAACGCGTTCGCCAGAGCTGCATCGTACGCCGAATGCATTCCACTATTTTAGGATTGACCCCCAGGCACTTGAGTAGATATAAAATCAACTCATGAGGAGTTGAGTCAAATGCCTTGCGGTAGTCAATCCAGGCCATTGCTCGGTTGCGTTGATGGTATATCGCATCTTGTAAGACGCATCGATCCACTATCATGTTCTCTTTGCAACCTGACAGGCCTCTTTTGCTGCCACGCTGTTCGTATATCGGTTGCAATACAGGTTTTATCTCCTGCAAGATGCGGTTATTCAAAATTTTAGTAATAATTGATAGGCCTGTAATTTTTTGGGTCAGACAAGTCACCTTTTTTAGGTATCAGTACGGTTCGCCCTTCTACAAGCCAGTCTGTGATCGGTTCTTTAGCTCTAATGTACGATGTAAAAATGCGGGCCAGATGGAGGTGGGTAGAAGTAAACTTCTTCCACTAGAAGACATTAATGCCATCTGGCCCCGGGGTAGCCCAATTTTTGCTGCCATTTCGAGCTGAACGAACTTTATCCACACTGAATGCAGGGCTCTCTTCATCAGCATTCTGCCGACGATGTTCCCGACAGAATGCTTTGAAGTCGTGCAGAGCTGGAGTATTGGCGTTCACGTATGGTTGATCTCCATACAACTCGGTCCAAAAAGCTTCCACCCGCTCAGGTGTTGGATAAGTCTCGGTAACATCGGTCTTTGGTGTCAGAAAGCGTAAAGGGCTTGATCGAAACAACGAATTGTCGACCAACCGCTTCAGCCTTTTCTCTAGTGACTATTTGGCAGTCATTAGAGCCCGCAATTCATTAAGAGACTCTTCCTTGATGACAAGAAGAGTACTCTTATTCAGTGTGTGATGACGCCACCGAAGTTCAGCAGTAATGCGTCGAGTTCGGGGCGTGTATGCTCTTTGAGTTGTTCCAAACTCAATCACACTCGGAATGCGGGAGACCTGTTTCCGGGATCTGTCAATTTTGAAACCAAGTTATGAGATGCGCTGTCTCAAGCTTGCCTCGATCGAGAGACAATGTCTCTCTCTCGGAAAAGCTGAAACTGCTGCACCATACACAACCCGGCTCACAGTGAGCAGAGTGGAATCCTCCAGGATGTTTGCACGGAGATCTTCATTTACCGCGTCAAGCCGTTGTTTGGAGTAAGTTATCTTTTTAGATATATTTACTTGCCGTTCTGCAAAGGGATTGTTGTTGTCCAAGGAGGAACGGCGTCGCTCTTGGTGTAATTGCGCCGAAAAAGAAAGTCTATTAGACTGCCTTCTATCCGGCACAAGCGATCTTCTATTACGCCGAAGATGAGCGGCATAGTTACGCAGGTGTTTGGCCGTAAAATGCGCTAGCTCTGGATGCATATCACTCAAAAAAGTATGCATCCGGGGCATATAACCACTTACCCCCGGCTCGCTACGTTGGTAGCACACCAAGAGGTCGACTCGTAGTTCCTCCGTCCACTTGGAGTTAGTCCTTAAAGCGCCAGGGTCGTCATCTTTCATCGTGTTCGGCGTGCTCCTCCCACCTGATAAATGATCCTTATCCGAAAAGGACCGGTTGTAGGGAGCACTTCTGAAGTTACGTTTTGTTGTAACTCAATGATACAATGCAGTGGGTAGTTGGCCCACTGCAAGGGCTACGTCGTTCGCCTACAGACCTGATGTTATGGTCTGCGTTTCCCGCGATGCGCCGCTTGAAGGCCACGTAGCAAGCACTGCTATTATTATTATTATCATTATTATTAATTATTAATTGTTAATTGTCAATTGTCAATTGTCAAAATATTTCAGAAAATGCCTAAACACAGCTGCTGTTAAAAACGGAACTCAACATTTTAATTTTAAAAGGTTTCTCACGGAAGTTACATTTTGGCACACCCTAATATATATATATATATATACTCTGGCGGATTCGTGGTCTCGATGCAATTATCGTAAAGCGACGGTGAATGCACCGTGAATTCACTATTTTTTTTTTTTTTTTTTTTTTTTAAGTGAAATCATAAAAATTTAATGAGATCACATACAATCAACAGAGATCCATCATTTCAATACTTTTCAGAAGAGTTTATAATTTATAACAACTGTTGAATTTTTTTCATAGTTCTAAATCAAGAACCATAATACTTTTTGTTTATGACAAATATAATAATAAATATCGTTTTTTTTTGGAGATATTTTTTTTCAACAATCAATTAAATAATAAATTATCATTTATTTTTAACTCAATTTTTAACGTATTGTCTATACGTCTAATATTTTCACCGTAATTCAAAAATTCGACTCCATCATTGAGAATTTGAGTTTTCGTTAGAGACACAAATCTTAAATTCAAATTTCCGGCAAAATTGTTTGATATTAAGGTATGTTTTGATAAGATATTTTTTTTTTAATTAAATTTTTAGTAATTCCTTTTCTTGAACTTTTTTCACAAAATTAATTAATTTATTTATTTATTTATTTAGCTTAGACCTGTTACGTCCCCACCTGCATTCGCAGATGCCGCTGATGGCGGATACGCGCGCTAATTTAAACTCTAACAATTGTACAATAATTTCATAAATATTTATTTTTTATAAATATAATGTTAAATGATAAGTAAAGAATTCCAAATGTTAAATATTAAATATAGAAATAGAAAATGATAAGAAAAGTAAAACTCAGCCAACATCTGAGTAAACAAAATATTTTTAAGTTTACATTAACATTTTCTCACGAAGATTGTTCATGGAAAATGATTTATTGTAAGACAACTAGCGTTGAGTACATAAGTATATTCGAGAACATCCGAGGAATGTTCTAAATAAATGATGATAACGAACGCCTGCGTGTCCTGGACTTTGGAGTTGAGTCAGCGCGGATCATCCGAGCGGGACTCGGAGATGCCACGCGGATCAACTCAGGAGAATAGGACATTCGGGGCCTGATACGCAGCCCTACTCCCCTCAGGGCGCGGCCCTTCAACGAGGAGATATAAGCAGGGTGCACGGGTAGTTCAGGGACTTTTTCTACAACTTGGTCCTACGACAGATAGTCCGAAGGCTCTTTTCCCTAAGGCTCTTCTTAATCTTAAAGTTACGCACTTAAGACTCTTCATAATTTATACTGGTCGTGAGACTATTAATTCCGGTTACGAAATACCATTACGTACTTCACGGCAGTTGTCAAAGCATATTAATTAAACGTGTATTTTAAATAGTTAAATAAAGTTATTTGTTAATTAAATTCACCGAAGTTAGTTATTTCGGAGCTAATTCGAGAACCTTCTACTTACGACTCTGGAGGTCGTAACATCTTTATCTCCAGCTCTAGTTGTTCTACCGGCTACCTACAAACCTGTGGGAAACCGGGACGTAACAGACCCAACAGCCTAATGGCCAATGACAGGGTTATTTTAAAATTACAATGCTTAGATATGGTATAATGTAGTGGAAACAATAAATTTTTTCAGTGCCTTTACACTTATAAATATTACATAGTCCATTTTAAACTTAGATTATGCAGTCTCACAAAAGTAATAAGTTCTTTTAATTCAAATAATAAGTAAAAACTAAAAATCCAAATAATTGTATAACTCAGTATTGCGTATAGCTAAACATAACATAATTGCAATTACTTATATTTATTTCCCACACTTCGATTAAATTTTATCACACATAAATTTTATTCAAGTAAACTAAGACTAAATAATTAATTAATAGATTAATTGTGTGTATCTACTGTAAAAGAATGTGCGAGTTCCTATTGATATTGGATTACCATGGATGCCAGAATATTAGAGGTCAGTGATTGATTGAAGCCAAGAATATCAACTTCATAAGTCTCGTTCTGTGAGATCAAGTTACATATAGCAATCATTCTATGCAATGGAGAAGACTGATATAGGTTAGTTCTAGCTATTTTTGGTCGAAATAGCCAAGCGGTTCTAAGTGTTCTGGGAGGTGCATTAATAGGAAAAGTTTCAAGTATGTCTGGGCAATCAATAAAATCCCTGAACAAATTTTTGACAAATAATATGCTAGCACAATCTCTACGCTCCTCCAGTGTCAGAACAGCAGCATCAACACACAGTTCCAGATAGTCCGTACCCATAGCAGGATAAACATTATTCTTTTTCCAATAAAGGTATTTTAGAAATCTGCGCTGGACTTTTTCAAGAGTTAATATGTGTTTTTCGTATGTAGGCGACCAGACCAGCGCTGCATACTCAAGCTTTGATCGGACCAGTGATTCATAAAGTATTTTTACTACGTTTAGACTGGTAAATTTCTTTGTTGTCCTAATTACAAAGCCAAGGGTCTTAGTTGCTGCTAGGGCAATTGATGCATAATGCTGCGTAAAGGTTAGCATTGAATCAAATATAACTCCCAAATCTTTGCAAGTATTAGTTCTCTGAATGACCACACCATTAATGCTATAATTAAAGTTTATTGGGTTACGGGATCTACTGAACGAGATGACCTTACATTTATCCTCATTTAAATATAATTTGTTATTACGACACCACGCAGTTACCATATCAAGATTTCTTTGGAGGTGGACGCAATCATTCACGGTTCTGACCGCAAGATAATACTTTGCATCATCAGCAAACAAATCAAAGAAACACGAGATGTGGTTGCCGATTGGATTTATGAAGATGATAAACAGCAGTGGCCCAAGATTTGAACCTTGAGGTACTCCAGAAGTGGTAGGATATGGCTTCGAATGATATCCATTGTACAAAACAGTATTCTGTCGCCCAAGCAAATATGAGGACATTAGTTTGAGCAACAGCTCAGGGAGCCCCAGATCAGACAGTGATCTAATAAGACGCGAGATATCAGCTCTATCGAAGGCTTTCGCGAAGTCCGTATGTATGACATCTACTTGGTATCTATCAGCAAGAGTATCATATAAGTATTGAGTATACGGTAAAAGGTTTGTTACAGTTGATCTCTTGCTGAAGAAACCATGCTGAGACGGTGAAACAATTGGCTGAAAGTATGATAGTATCAAGTCATACAACAACATTTTAAATACTTTGGCAAATGTAGGTATAATTGAGATTGGGCGATAGTTCATGATATTAGATTTGTCATCTGACTTATGAATTGGGCAAACTTTAGCTTCTTTCCAAACTTGAGGAAAGACACCTGCAGATACACATGTTGATATAATTATTGTCAAGGGATATGCAAGCTATTTCGCACAATCCTTTACAATAACGCACGCAATGCCGTCCATTCCCGTAGACCATTTATTTGGTAGGTTATTAATGTAGTATAAGACATCAGATTCATTTGGTAATTTAATATCTCCAAAACGCTTGTGTACCCTATTACTGTATATATCATCTGGTAAATCATCCATAGGAGTAAATACACTGCTAAAGAAAGCAGCAAAAGAATTTGCAATTTTGAGGGGTTCTACGCACTGCTCGTCATCAATTATAAAATTTGACGGGTACTGACTCTGTTGTTTCTTGAACTTGAACTCTTTTGTTTCGTGAACAAAACTCCAAAAATACTTGGGGTGATCAGAAATTGATTTTTCAGCTTTAAGCTGGTAATTTTTATATGCAGATTTTATATTTATTTTAATCGATTTACGTAATGCCTTGTATTGTGATTCTAAATATGGTGATGGGCTAACTCGATTCATACCTCTATATTTTTCTTTTAGTTTGCATTGATTGATAATCTTATTCGTGAACCAGGTGGGATATGGAGTGGTACGATATATACTACTACTAACACGAGGTATTGCCACATTAAAAGCATTCTCAAGCATGCCATAGAATAATTTACATTTAACATTAGGCGATAACTCATTCAACAACGGCGTCCAATCAGTGTTCTCCAATTCAATAATTAATTTTTCTTTATCATATTTATAGAAATTATACGCTCCAACTGGTTTTTTGGAGACACTATGAAATTTGTCTATTATAGACTGTGTAGTTATGGCTAGTGCAGGATGATATTGATCTAATTTAATGATTGGATAATTAATCCGCTCGACTAAGCAAGTAGTAGTTAAAAATACCAAATCAAGGATCCGACCATGAGTATTGAGCACGTTGTTAAATTGAACCAGATTATGCAGTGTAATAAAAGAAAGTAATAAATTAGATTTGATGCTATAACTATGACTATTGAAGTGAGCGTAGAAATGGGGAGAGTTAAAATCACCAACTAGTAACAACGATCCGGCATCCACGACATCCAAAGACGAGAGACAATCAAGAAAGTCGGCAAATATTTGAGAATGGAGGTACCAAGGGGAATGGAGGTACATACCATCAGATGGTATGTACACAGCTATGATATACGTTCAATTATTCGAGCCAACAGAAATACCGACAACATCAATTTGGGGAAATTAATGTGTGACAAGATCAAGATTAATGGATTTTGCTTCATAATTTAATTTGCACGAAATAAGTACACCACCTCCTGTCGTCCTGAAAGTCTCTCGCCGGTCACACGTAATTTTGTATTTAAACCTCGCACATTCTGATAGTAGAAACTAAATTGCTTTATTGTAGTATTTAATATTGAGAGACGTTGACTGCTGGCGCTGTCCTTTGACGTTGATTCTTGATTATGACGTAGGATCCATTTCTCATCACTAGCTTCAGATCCATTTCCCCTTCCGCTTGACGACGTTTTAGCTCCACTTCCATACTCTTCTGTAGTTGCTGCTGCTGAGGTGTCAAGTCCTTCGAGATTGAGATGTTTTGCAGCACAGTTGGTAGGTTGTTGTCTCGCGTCATCGCCACCAAGTTCTGAATAAGTTGGTCGACATACATAGGATTATTAAAGACAATCTTTAGAGGACGTAGCTTAAGTAAGGTGGTGGAGTATTTACCAACACGATAAGAATACGTGCCTATAGTGTTGACATTAAGTGCAGTACAGATATCAGTGACTACTTTGTTGTCATGAACATCCCGATTTATTTCTGTTGACTCAGTGGATTGCGCAAGATTGAACACAATGATATTTTTCCGACGATTCGCTCTGTCCTCAACTTCAGCAAGTATACGGGCATATTGAGAGTCAGGATCAGTTGACGTGAGCGATGCAATTTTACTTTCTAAATCTCCGATAGCTGCTTTGTTTATGACAAGTTCAGTTTCAATACCACCTGTCTTTTCAGTAAGTGCTGTACTTGTCTTCTCAACTGCCCCGATTTTGGTATCCAACTTGTTCACAGTTTCATCAAATTTCTCTTGCAGATCTTCAATAGTATTCTTAAAGTCTCTATGAATATCAGTTCTAAGGGAGCTCAGCAGGTCCTTGATGTCATCTTAGTACACCTGTTTTTTAGGTCCACAACATTTCTGGCAAGATACCATTTGCAACTATTGGAGAATTTTTTGCACATAGAGGATGATAAGTACCCCCTGCACTTTTTGATGTGAAACATCTATAGGCTCACTTGTAAACCGAATTGTTGGCGTGGCGACGCTTGCCATGGCGACGGGTCGCCACGCTATACTAAGGTATACATACATATATTTTATGTGTAGTAGAGTGTACGGTGTCGCTTCTCACTCAGTTCGACGTTGTTGTTTACTACGGTACACATTTAATTTTTTATTTTAATTTTTGACGATAAAATATGTGTGATAGTGATAACTCAGAAGATCAAAGTGATCAACCTTGTGCAAAGAAAGTGAAACTACACTATAGCATACTACCAAGTCATCAGTAAGTAGATCGTATTTTTCAAGTGTCGATAAATGTAATTATTATATTATATTTTTATATTTAATTAATTATACACTAATGGAAAAAATTAAGGGATCAAAAAAAAATTCCAAATTTTTTGGTAGTTTTTAACAGGCCGTAACTTTGAGAGAAATGGTCGTACAAGAAATAAAAAAAAAGGAAATTGTAGCTCCAAGTGTCTAGTTTTTGGATTAGAACTTTAAAATTTTGTAGCCTCCGCGGTTTCTGAGTAATCGTAGAAAAACCAGCAACAAAAAAATTCTCAAAATTTTTTTAGTTTTTTTTTTGGTCTACGGGCGTGGAAAAAATTTTTTTAGCTTAACCACCATAAGGATCGGATACTTTGTTCATTTAGCTTTAATTTCTTTTTTTAAACACCCTGATACGTCCACTCCTCGCTGAGATATCGGTCTTCAAATGGAAAAGGATCTTTTTGTCTTTGATTATCGATATCTCAGCAACCAATGATCGCACAGAAAGTTAAAGGTGGGTTTCAAGAACTTGAATGAATTCCCCTTAACGACTGTCCATTGTTTTTTCGAAAAAAAAATTTTTTCTTTCCGTCACATGAATTTGAAAATGCAACAAAAAAAGGGCTTTTAGTGGTTTTTTGGAAAATCAAGCGCTGGATCGAAAATATTGAGGAAACCACTAATGTTAAGTGTGCCTTTTACAGTTCAATATGTCCACAAAAACCCTACAAAGAATCAAATTAATCCAGCCAGCCGTTTTTTTGTTTCACTTGATCGAATTTTTGAAAAAATTAAAGGATCACGTTTTTTGCTCTGAAAAGCTCATAATTTTTAAAAATGAGAAAAAAATTGTTTTTTCGAGCTTTTTCCACATTTTTGTTCCAGAAAGTGCTTAAATTGAAAAAAAAAAAAAATTCAAAAAAAAAATTCAAAAAAAAAATTTTTTTGAAATTTTTTCTCTTGAAAAGTTTAAGAAAACAATTACCGCCGGCATTAGCGTTATCCAAAGCGTACCACGTGGAGGTCGCGCGGTCGGATTTACGCTTTTGTGTGTGTGTGTGTGTGTGTGTGTGTGTGTGTGTGTGTGTGTGTGTGTGTAAGGTATTTCAGGAGAATTGAGACCCGGTGGCTCGTCAGTTCCACCGTATTTAATGACTCCAAACTCATTCTCTGAAGGTTTTTGTTGGTTCAATACCGGGTATTACCACCCCTGTTTTCAATAACGGCTCTCAAACGTTCAGCCATGTTTATGCAGACGGTAATTTGAGGCTGCGGAATGGTATTCCAAATGTGCTGAAGCGCGCGCTCCAAAGCAGCTAAGTTCTGCAAATTTGGATACTCTCTGCGCAACCGACGGCCCATTATGTCCCAAACGTGCTCTATGGGGTTGAGATCTGGACTCATTGCTGGGTGTCGCAACAATGTGATGTCATGCCGCTCAAAGAAGCGCCGGGTAATGTTGGCTGTGTGTGGACGTGCGTTATCTTGCATCAATATGAACGACCTCAGATGTTGTCGTCTGCGCAGAACAATGGGCCTTAAAATTTGGTCGATGTAACGTCTAGCTGTCAAATTTTCGCGTACAATTACCAAAGGTGTTCTCCAATTTCGTGAAACGCCGCCCCACACCATAACTGATCCACCGCCGTAGGCAACGACTGGACGGACAAAGTTCTGGCGAAAACGTTCTCCACGACGGCGCCAAACGAGAGGACGTCGGTCGTTGCCATACAGATTAAAACGAGACTCATCAGTGAATAAAACATTTGTCCATTCCCTCAAGTTCCAATTTCGATGATCGTAAGCATACGCTAAACGAGCTCGACGATGTCTTGCTGTCAACAGGGGTACACGATTAGGATGTCGTGCGTGTAACCCAGTTTCACGAAGACGGTTGATGACTGTTCGAGAGCAAATGTTTCGCACTTGATGCCGTCGTCGCTGTTGCTGTTGTTGTTGCTGTTGTCTGCGATTGGGGAAGTTTCGAGCAACAATATTCGCATTGACGAAAGGTTGTCGTCGAACTTCTCTAACAATTGCTCGATCATCGCGGGCATTAGTGACTCGATGGCGACCTTGTCCGGGGCGACGATGATATTGATTCGTCTCTTGGTATCTGGTATAAGCTCGAGATACGACAGATTGACTTACACCCATCCGGATAGCAACTGCATGTTGAGTGTAACCTTCGTCGATAAGAGTCACTAACCGAGCGACTTCCACCTCCGATAAATGTCGTCTAACCACGATTAAGAATCAAAAGTCAGAAATTTTCAATTTTGACCAAAAAATTAAAAAAAATTTTTTTTAGCGCAGAGGGATTAGTTTTGAAAAAAACTGTTGAATGAAGCGATTTGCTAAGGATTCACAAAAAGAAAAGAAAAAAAAACTCCGAAAAGCGTATGAAAAAAATCGAAATTCGATTGGGGGTATTAACTTTTTTTATTAATTTAATTAAAAGGAGATCAGTAGAATCAAGGAATGCAGCGGTGGAAAGATGATAAAAATCATTGGGCGATGGTTTTTTGAGTTTCCTTAACTTGTTAAAAAAAAAATTTTTTTTTTTTAATTTTTTTTTCGAAAAAATTTTTTTTTTTAAATTTTTTTTTTTGAATTTTTTTTTTTTTTCAATTTAAGCACTTTTTGGAACGAAAATGTGGAAAAAGCTCGAAAAAACAATTTTTTTCTCATTTTTAAAAATTATGAGCTTTTCAGAGCAAAAAACGTGATCCTTTAATTTTTTCAAAAATTCGATCAAGTGAAACAAAAAAACGGCTGGCTGGATTAATTTGATTCTTTGTAGGGTTTTTGTGGACATATTGAACTGTAAAAGGCACACTTAACATTAGTGGTTTCCTCAATATTTTCGATCCAGCGCTTGATTTTCCAAAAAACCACTAAAAGCCCTTTTTTTGTTGCATTTTCAAATTCATGTGACGGAAAGAAAAAATTTTTTTTTCGAAAAAACAATGGACAGTCGTTAAGGGGAATTCATTCAAGTTCTTGAAACCCACCTTTAACTTTCTGTGCGATCATTGGTTGCTGAGATATCGATAATCAAAGACAAAAAGATCCTTTTCCATTTGAAGACCGATATCTCAGCGAGGAGTGGACGTATCAGGGTGTTAAAAAGGAAAAAATTAAAGCTAAATGAACAAAGTATCCGATCCTTATGGTGGTTAAGCTAAAAAAATTTTTTCCACGCCCGTAGACCAAAAAAAAAACTAAAAAAATTTTGAGAATTTTTTTGTTGCTGGTTTTTCTACGATTACTCAGAAACCGCGGAGGCTACAAAATTTTGAAGTTCTAATCCAAAAACTAGACACTTGGAGCTTCAATTTCCTTTTTTTTATTTCCTGTACGACCATTTCTCTCAAAGTTACGGCCTGTTGAAAACTACCGAAAAATTTGGAATTTTTTTTTGATCCCTTAATTTTTTCCAGTAGTGTATTCATATTAATCATATTAGTAATTATATAAATTATACTAAGATATGTAACAGGGTAAATTACCCTAAATCGATAAGTCGCCGGAGATCGATAATTAGTCGACTCAGCACTGGCGCGCCCCGATCTTTAGGGTCTTCCGTGTAGTAATTAAGAGGGGGGGGGGTAAAACGGGTAAGTGTTCAAAGCCGGTGTGTGACAAAATCAGAAGAGGTTTGATAGTCAGCGCACCGGTCACTACTCAGCAGAACAACAGGTAATTAATATCCTCGCACGTAAAATTTTGGAACGCGGCGATAAAAATTTATTAAGATTGTCTTTCAATCTTGGAGACAATATTCCTAACATTCTCACTGTTACAGGAAAAATAAAGTGAATTGAAGACGGATCCCCGGAGTGGAAGGAAAACTAAGCAAAAAAAAAATACCTAGAGGATTCACCACGTTAGAGAGACATCGTGAACAGGAATTGAGTCAAATACTCAGGTATTTTCTTTTCATTCCGTGGGTGGAAGATAGACCGCGATTTGTACTCGGTCTATCATTCCTCTTCTCCTCTTAATAATATTAAAATTTATATACAAATTAATTGTGGAATAATTGCTAGTTTTGAATTTGGTGATTTTCTTGGGGGTTTATACCCGAAAATCTCTCAATTGACCTTGCGGGAAAATTTAATAACTGAGAATCATCAATTAATTATTTAATATCCGAATATTTCGTTAATTTTATTGTTGTAATTTTTATAACAAATTAACTTAGTAAAATTGATTAAATTTTGTCCTTGAAAAAAATCGACAAATTTTGATTCGTGGAATTTAAGTCAAGTGTCAGTTTTTGTGTCGTAGTAAATTCCAATACCCAAGGTCAAGCGAAACAGCTAGCAAATATTCTAGCATCAAAGTGAATTATCTCAATTGTGTCAAATTTTATGTGATAAGACTAGAAGAAGATTATTGACAGTATTTTATTTAAGATTATTATTAAGAATTAATTATTGAATATTTTATATTAAGAAAATTATTGAGAAAATTATTAAGAGTTAATTATTAAGAATATTTTATATTAAGAATTTAATTAGCAAGGATAATTATATTAGGAAAATTATTAGTTGAGATTATTATAGAGCAGAAAATTATTAAGTAGATTATATTAGGAATTTTTATTGAGAATTTTATATTGTAAAATTATTTTATGTCGTGAGAAATTTAGAAAATTTTAGGGATTAAGTCCGTGATTGATTAAATTAATTTTACTGAATTTGATAATTATCGACGTGGACATTAAGTCCAAGGAATTATTAAGTGAGTTGGAATTGTCATAGTAAGAATTTAGTCAGATTTGGTTAATTAAACTTATGTTAATAATTTTGAAGTGATTGTAAAGGTATATATTGTGATTCAGTTAATTCAAGGCATTAAGCCTCTGGTTCTATAGAAATTAGTTTAAAGTTAATTGACAATTGTCGTTTTGTTAATTACTAATGATTGAATAATTTATTTTAATAAGATTGTAATTAAATTAAAATCATTTTTAATTTAAAATAAAATTCAATTAAGCGAAGTGTGGGTTATGTGTGTGAAGAATTGTACGGGTTATGTGTGATAGAGAGTGTTAATAGTGTTAAGTTCGGTAGTCCGGTGGACTTAATTTTAAGTTAAAGTGTGTAAAGTTGAGTTCGTTTTGGTAGTCCGGTGGACTTGTAATTTTAAGCTTAGTTTTAGGACAGGTGTGGGAGACCGTTTGTTAGAAAAAGCCCAATCGTTTTAGGACAGGTGTGGGAGACCGTTTGTTCGAAAAAGCCCATTAGTTTTACGCCAGGTGTGGGAGACCGTTTGTTCGAAAAAGCCCGTCTAGTCATCGTATCGTCGTTGGAAGGTTCGTTTGTAAATATCGTTATTTCGCAGTTTATTCTCCGCTTCGTTAGTTAATAAGTTAGTTATAGTGTGTGAGTGAGCGCTTAAATTGTTAAGTTTGTTAAATAATATTGTTAATAAATATTGATCAATTTTGTTAATTAAATTTTTATTATTCAACAGCACCTTCCTCCACTCTCTCTACCCTAAGATTAAGTTTTCTCAGCTCTGGACCGGTTCCAGGAACCGTGATTAAAAATCCTGGTGGCGCCCTAATAATTATATTGTTGTTTAGTTTTGTTGTTTATTTATTTAAAAATTGATTAGGGGCCAACCTGAGCAGGTAAAGCTGTTACAGATTAATAATTATCTAAATTATATTAATATTATCTTCAATTAATTATTTTTTCATTATTCATGAAGGAATTAATATGGAAAAATTTATTAATAAAATTTATATTTGCAAATCTTTAGTCATATATTGCAATAATTAACTAAGATTTGAGTTCATGAATATATTGAAGCCACACTCAAAATTTTTTTTCTTTTTCTTGTGCATTTTAATATCATATTTTTTTAAATATTTCAGTTCCCAACAATCATCACAGGGATCACAAAATATTATTATTGAAACTGGACGCCACCCTGATCAGTTAAACACAAGGCATACTATCAATGTTGTGTAAGACTTTATTAATCGAATAGTACCAGACTATTTTAATTTTTATCTTAGATTTTATTATTATTAACATATTTATATTTTTTTCAGAGTAAACAATAGTAAAAGAGAACGTCAAAAACAATACAGGGAGCGGAACAGAGACAAATTGAAACATCGTGAAGCGGAAAGAAGAAAGCGTATACAATCTTCACAAAGCATTATCGGACCGTCTACCTCATCAAACTCAAATATAATGGAAGTAAATAATGAAGAACCAGTAACTGCTATTTCATCTATTCTTCAAAATAAAAGAGACCGTCAAAAAAGATACAGGGAAAAGAACAGAGAAAAATTGAGTCAGCGTGAAGCGGAAAGAAGGAGACGTCTACAGAATGAAGAAAGTATTATAGAATTACATACTTCTCCAAATATAGGAAATAGAGAAATAATTACAGAACCAATAATCATAATAGATGAAGTAAGTACAAATTCTCGAAATTTAACTGGTTTGGGAGAAATGGAGCATGAAGTGTTTGACATATCTCAGCAAAATTTAAGTAACCTATCAAGCGCAAATATTGCGGCAATTCCGAATAACTACAGTCAATTTAGATACCATAAAACAGCTCATGAATATTTCATCGATAACTTCAAAAATAATGAATTTGGACATGCTCGTTCAATTTGTAATCGACTTTGGTTTGAAAAAGATTTAAAGAAACCATCTACATCTGGAAATATAATTAATACAATAGCTTATGTGCAAAATGTGGATTCCCTTAAAGATTGCTCTACTTGTAAATCAGCATTAGATAAAGAAAAGATTCCTAACTTGTCAGTTTATAATGGATTTCATTACCCAAAAATACCACAGCATTTACCAAAAATCGATTTCATCACTGAAAGGCTTATTTCTCCACGAATTCCTTTTATGCAAATAAGAAGATTAAGACACGTTCAAGGACAATTCGGTATATACGGACAAATTATCAATGTTCCTGTTGTTGTTGATACAATGGTACGATCACTTCCAAGAAATGTCAATGATGAACATTGCATTTATGTACATATTAAAAAAAAATGATTGATAAAAGTAGTTTTGTGCATGGCTTAATTAACATCGAATCAATTAAAAAATGGTTATACTATTTGATTACTACACCTTTATATCAGCATTACAAAATAACAGTTGATAAATCATTTTTTAATCAAGAAACACCACTAATTACACGACAGAACATAGATGAATTTAGCGAAAATATTGATCTTGAAGAAAGCCTTACTGCTCAACAACAAACTTTGGTATGGAATGAGGAAAAATATTTGCGATTAGTGCAAGGGCAACAGAATATTCCACAGAGTTTATTATTCGACGAGCATGCCGAAGAGCTATCATTTCCTACTATTTACATGGGACACTTTAGAAAATTCAGAGATACAGTCAACGTTACGCCTTTTATGATGGCATCTAGTGAATTGCGGCGTAAGGATCGTCGAGGAGTCGATCCTTATCACTTGTTATATATGGCTGTAAAAATTATGAGACTGCGAGTTCGTGACTGTTTAACGATCGCGTTTAAACATGTTGGTACAGATAGCAATATAACCAAGGAACAAGTTCAATCTGAAGACTATATTTATAACTGCATGGAGTCAAATCTAGCTTTCTTACGTTCAATACCAAATTCAGTTTGGTACTGGTCTTCAAGGAAAAAAGATTTATTTGCAATGATGCGGCAGCTAGGGAAGCCAACTGCATTCATGACACTAAGCGCAAATGAAATAGGGTGGCCGGATTTATTAACATTGCTGTATAAATTAGCTGAAGGAAAAGAAGATGTGTAAAATCTCATCGTACCAGAACTCAATTTTATCCAAAAAAGTTCATTAATTAACAACGATGCTGTAACATGTGCTATTTATTTTAACAAGCTAGTTAATATTATAATGACGATTTTACAATCAAAGAAGTTCAGTCCTTTTGGTAAATTTAGAGTCATAAACTACTTTCTGAGGATTGAATTTCAACATCGTGGAAGTCCACACGGGCATATCCTTTTATGGCTTGATAATGCTCCCACAGATATTCTTGGAAAAGAGCAAAAAAAAGCAATAGAAATGATTGATAGTTTAGTGTCAGTATCAACTTCAGAAGCATCCGGAAATATAAAATTACTTACCCATAAGCATACTTTCACGTGCTACAAAAAAATAAGATCTACTTCAGTGCAAAAGTGCCGATTTGACACCATTCATGCCTTGTAAATCCACAATGATTTTAATACCGATGGAAAAAACTGATCCACTTTACAAAAAACATTTGATAAGATATAATGAAATAAGAATTAACTTAGAAAGTAATGATTATGACAGTATTGATGATTATTATGAAAGTAATAATATCAGATCAGACGAAGAATACACAGATATTCTAAGATCTGGTATGAGTAGGCCAAAAATATGAACTGGATGACGAATCTACTGATATTTGGAAGGAAGATTGGCATGATAAGTATCAGAAACGGCCAGAAGAACTGGAAGCTATTTCGTTAGCTCAGTTTGTTTCCAAATATACCAAAAACAATAAGGGGGAATACGTCAAAAAAAGCAGCCTCGAATTATTCGTTATAGAAATTATGACATGACTCAGGATTACAACGAGTACAGAAGAGAAATGGTTACCTTACATATACCATTTAGAAATGAAGATACAGATATATTAGCAGATATGAAATTCACAACTATATATGATGAACACGAGAATGAAATTTTAGAAAAAAGAAAAGAATTTGAGTCAAATATTGATGTTCAGAAGACAATTGATATATGCCGACAGTTATGTCCTGAAGATGAGCCAATAGATGACGAATCAGAAATTCGAGACTTGGCTACAAGATTTCCAGAACCAAACCCTTTCGAAGAATTGTACAGAAATCCGGATGCTGCTGTTAATGAAGATTTACGTGTAGCTACGCTTAAAAGCTTGGGAGCAATAGCCAAAAGACGAGAAAACCTCATGAGTAATGATCGTTTTTGCGAGTTTATGAGAAGCGCTAATGAAAAGCAAAAAGATTTGCTTTTACACGTCATTCATCACAATTTATCGGCGGAAAAGTCACCTTTACAATTATTTTTTACTGGGCCAGCTGGATGTGGAAAAACCTTTGTAATAAAATTGATAATGGAAATCTATAACAGATTTTCTGAAAATGATGGGTTCTGCAATTCATATATTACGTGTGCTTTGACTGGTAAAGCTGCAGTAGCTATTGATGGAACTACTATTCATACTGCATTGAAAATATCGTTATCAAAACTAATTCCGTTATCTAAAGGGAAAGAGCACAACAATATCGATGCTTATTTAAATATGTCAAAGTTTTAATAATTGACGAAATCAGTATGATTGGTGCCGAGCTCTTGAACCAAATAGACGCAAGACTAAAGCAAATAACCGGAAATTTTGATGAAAATTTTGGTGGACTAGACATTATTTTTATTGGAGATTTGCGGCAACTACCTCCAGTCCGAGCAACTCCAATCTATAAGCAGTCAAAACAACGGATGGTTGGACTCTTACTTTGGCGAGGATTAAAATTCTACGAATTAACTCAAATAATGCGTTAAAATAACGAAATGTTTGCTTCTATTCTCACAAAAATTGGTAGTGGTATAATTTTAAATGATAATAAATTGGCCGTTATCGAGTCCAGATTTTTTACGAAGGAAGACGTCTCACAGCGGTGTCCAAGTGGTGTACGATTATTCCATGATAATGCATCGGTTAACGCATACAACATGCGAGCTCTACAAACTGAAAATAAAATAGATTCAATTGCAATAGACGTAATTTCTGGCTGTAATAATCATGAGCAGGAAGCGAATATGAGACAAAAATTACACAAGATGTCAGTGATTGATACAGGAGGGTTGCCATACGAAATTATTTTTGTTATTGGCAAACCTTACATTATTACAACTAACATAGACGTGGTAGACGGATTAGCTAATGGCGCCGTTGGAAACCTTATTCATATCGAACAAAACAAAGAAAATCAAGTTACTCGCATATGGCTAGTTTTTCCAGATAAAAACACTGGTACAGTGGCTAGAAGAAAAGCCGCTGCCTTTGTTGCAGAACATAATATCGATAAACGTGCTGTGCCTATTGTGCGTCGAACTTCAACAATATCACTTAATAATAATAAAACTATTGTGGGAAAAAGAAATCATTTTCCATTGATATCAGGATGTGCTATGACTATTCATAAGTCTCAAGGAGGTACTTATGACGAGGTGGTGTATGAGTATAGTAAAAGTCATAGTATTCCATTACTTTACGTAGCTTTAACACGAGTAACAAGTGCTGAAGGGTTGTTCATATGTAACAGAACAGATGATTTAAGATTTTATCATGGAAGGAGAGTTGATCCATCAGTTTCAAGCTTACAGCACGAATTTGAAAGATTATCTTTAAACAGACTTACTACATTGCAAGGATTGATCACTGATTTTATGAACTCCAGAAATAAATTAACCATATACACTTTAAACTGTCAAAGTCTCAGAAAACATGCTGCTGATTTACAAGATTCTATTTGCAGAAATAGTAACTTTTTGTTACTAACTAAAACATGGTGTCCTGCAGATGAAGCAGTTGACTTATGTAACTTTCATTGTATTGCAAAATTTAAACGACAAAATGTTAGAGCCGCTGGAGTGGCCATTTACAAAAACAACAACACTTCACATGTTACTACACTCAACATGGATCTAGCAGTTCAAAATGCTACAGAAGTTCATGTTTCCCAAACATCTATTGGTGATATGTGTGCTTCACATGTTAAACTAGAAGACGGAAGTGAATTAATTATGATTGTAGTATACATTTCACCTAATAACAAAATGGATCATATAATTTCATTTTTACATGAAAGGTTATTTCCTTATAGTCAAAGAGGTTCAATAATTTTTAAAACGAATAAACATAAACTACCATTAATTTTAGCTGGAGATTTTAATGTAAATTTTGCAAGAGCTGAATCAATGCCATTAATGACATTTCTTCAAAAAGAATTTCAATTGCAAATCAACAACAATCCAAGAGAATCTACTACCAAATATGGAACAACAATAGATGCTGTATTTATGAGATATCTTGATGATGTTTCATCCAATACTTTTGTAACGTACTTTAGTTATCATCGACTAATCGTCACAGTAATACCGGCAGAGGAAACATCGAATATAACTATTACTGAAGTCACAGATGAAAATATTTAAATTGTGGCCACTTGATATTAATATCAAATTTTTATATCACATGTAAATAAATGTTTATTAAATAAAGTTACCATTTTCTGTAAGAAATTCGTAATACTTCATTTTTTCATTAGGCTATATTTAATTCCTGTAATAATATTATCTTTTATGCATATTACTTGTACACACACGATGTTTCACATCTGCCAGGCGTCCCATGATGGCTCACATTTTTTTTTGCAGTTTATCACGTCAGTAGTAATAATGTGAGAACATGCCCGGCATTTTAACTGCTGAACAGTAATTTTTTGACTGACTTTGGAATTATCCTGGAATCCGGTGTCACTAGCCTTTGGGTCAGGCATCATTAAAGATAAACTGTGTACTTTAATACAATGACTAATACTAATTCATGAAAATAGTTATTCCACTAGTTTATTGTGGCAACCAACCAACTATTTGTTATTGTTCACAATTTTAACTTACAGCGATACTCTACTGTACCAATAGTGTATGACTATAGGATGAGTTTAGTTGAGAAACCGTAAGATGGCGTCCAGCGCTGCGGACTTATAATTATAATATTGTCTGAGAATAATAATGATAATAATATTCCCCAGTTTTTAGGTTACTTTATTCACAACACCAAATAAATTATAGTTGATTATTTATAAATAATTTAATGGAACTTAATTACTCCACATATCAAACAATTTATTTTCTATGTGGGAGGCCATTCACGGCTCAATAATATGCTAAAATTAGCCAGTTATTATGATATAACTAAGAGCTCGATGTGAACACCACACTACACTATACTTTAATCTATCAGTTTCCCTTTAATAGTTTCAATGTGATTTCAGAATCAAGATTTTCATAATTATCAAAAATTTGAATCATTAATTACGATGATAATTTTGAAATCGTGGGAGAGATATAAATTTATTTAAGCTATTTTATCTGTAAAATGAAAAAACATATGAATTGGTTTTGACACCTGTGGGAGTTGGGTAAGGATCGAGTTGATATAAATTATAAGAAGAGAAGATTTAATGTAAACGATGTATGATTTTATTCAGTGACTAATTTCAATGATTGATAAGTACTTGTGACTACTCGACAACACACTGTTCGATAATAACTCGAATATACAATAATTCGTTGCAAATGCATGCGCAGTAGATCGACGTGTTGGCGGGTGTGTGTGTAGTGTACGTGCGAATATTACTATATTGCTTTATCTCCAACAACACCTTATGAGGTGACTAAATAGATTGTCACGGACAGTGTCTCCGATAGCGTAACTGGTTGAGTCTCAGGCGCGCAACGTAATAATTAGAGTTCGAGTCCTGGTCTGGACTGTCAGAATCATTTTTTTTTTATTTTGTTGTCTGCGACAGTAGCATGAATTTACCGTGATTTGACAGCATGTTGAGCGTACAGTGTTGGTCATAACGTCGTAGATTCACTTGCGGACATTCATCTTGTCTGCACTAACAGTCAATAAATCAACTGTCGTAAAACAGACGTTCATTACTCACTTCTCTATTACTTGGAGGTGCATAACTAATGTTTGCATCGTAGAATCATCGTATTTATTCGACAAATTTATAGTAGACGTCGTTCACAACGGTATCCGATGCTGACTGACAAATTGCTCAATAAAAACAAATCTTATACGGTGAAACAACCGTAAATTAACCGGGCTTTGACTGTATCGCTGAAACCGCCAGGGTATATATAAATCATCGGTACCCCAAACTTCAAAGATTTTCGCGTCCTCTTTTCCCATTACCGCAAATGTTTCAATGTAAGTCTCACAAACAACGTGAAGCATCCACACTTTATCTTGATTGCCAACTTCAATACCAAAGTATACAGAGTACAAGTGAATTACCGTGTCATTAATCGGTTTCCGTTTATCTTTTGTCATATAATCACCGCATATGTAACAAAACATATCAGGATTGTTAATGTAACTTCTTGACTTACTTGCCATCATAAATTTATACGATTAATGTCATAAAAGTAGTTCTAACATGAACTGATTTTGAATAAAAACGTAAAAAAGTTAAAATAAGAATTGTAGATAAACCAAAGCTGTCAGCTGACACCCTGATAGCCAGCTCTTTTTAATAATTAATTGACTTCTAGCAGTTACGGTTAACTTAAACATCAAATTGACAGTAATTCTTCACTCAACAACAGCTGTCACAAAAACGTAACTAGGTCATTCGTTCAGTAAATTTAACTCTTCATATTTTTTTCATTCTGGAGGCCTTATATTAAAATCGATTCTTAAGGAGTAAAGAATTTGGCTTGATAGTGGATTAATTTTATATTGATTTTCTTGTCACAGCCAAAACTCTCAAACTGTCAGCTTGAATTTATTTTATTTACTTACAATTTTTTGGTGTTTGAATGATAAAGATCCGAGATATAGTGTTCTTTAAGAAAAACGGGGGAGGGGGGGGGCAGTTCTAACATTAGGATCGAAGTTCCGATCAATGCTCAGGTTGATTAGGTATTAGGTGTTTTCCCTTTTCTGCGCCGTCTGCGTCGTTATAGAAAAAGTTATTTTAGTTAATCAGTGTTAGTAACGATAATTTCGGGTAGCTAGTTTTAGGCTGGAAAACGCGGGACAATTTGCATTGTCTCATCCTACAGTTCGAATTTAGCTCATCACCTGCTCAAGAATAAACTACTCTATATGCAAGCAGCAACTGTCAACCACGTGTCTGAAACAAATCTGCTTCAAGCTATGGTCTAGTTTTTTGTGTTCCAACTTTTTTTAAAAGTCGTTATTGAGTGGCGCTTTTTACTGTGAATGTCAAAGATTATTTACTGAATTTACTGGTAGTTAATTGCATTGATCGTCTCCAATTTTCCTCGATTATGAATAATTTGTATAGTGAGGAGGGCTACAAGAATAAAATCAATAAGAGTCTCGTAATATTTTGGTCTCCTAAAAATATATATGGCGACATTTATAAATTCACGTTGAAGTCTGATCACAATGATACTATCAACTATGTTTTTGTGTTCATCTGAACACTAGCCATAAATTAACGGTAAAATATTAATTTCGATGTATTATTAAAGAAATACAACTCACAAGCCATCGCTTGATTTATCTTCAGACCACATCACTGACTACTCGAGTCAAAAAAATGAACTTATATGAGCTAAAATAAATCATTTATAAACCGAGTAAGTTCATTTTTTCAATTCGGATATGTTTCTGTGTTTTGATCAACAAAAACTCGAATAGATGCAGTAATTAGACATGAGTGACTTATCATTAATAAAAAAGATCATATATTCGTGATATTGGAAACGAGCCAGTTAAGATAATTTAGTCTTAAATTTAATTAAAAAAATATGAAAATGCTGCATTTTAGTTTTTTTTTTAAAAAAGCAGAAGAAATATTCACTGTGACTTATTTGACTTTCGTATTGTTGCCTACAAATTATAGCCAACTCTACCATCTTTGTCTTCACGTAAACCCATCCTAAACATTCAGCTCTTATCATGACAGCACTATTGCAAAAGTATTTGCTTTCTAGTCTTATATAGTATCTCCTATTATTATAAGTATTCGACATTGTTATATTAGAGTGATTGAAGAAAAAAGAAAAAAATTGTCTTTTCATGTTTCTCGAAACTAAGACCAGAAGTTCCATTTAATCATAGAATGACTCTGTTAGAAAATAAACTCTTATTTTTCATATTTTAATGTTACACATCACACTCCTCAATTTATTATGGAATAACATCGAAAATTTTTTTGTCCTCCTTCTAATTCTTGTAATTTGCTGAAGACCATACAAAGAATGCGTTTCAGTATTATTGTTAACAAATTAAATATTTGCAAGTTGTATAAAAAAAGACCTCTCACAATTTTTTGATTAATCCAAATTAATAATCATTCTTTCAAAAATTATTTTCTTCATTAAATTCAGTAATAGAGTGAACCGAACAGCAATTCCATACTTAGAGTTCTATGTATATAAGATAAATAACGTATTTCTTGATAATGAAAGGAAGAATTTCAATTTACAAAATAGATGTGTGAGAATGAGTGTGATACCTCCATGTTTAAGAGACCTCCATATCTTCAATGGACTATAATACAAACTACCTTGTATCGTTAAACATAATTAATCGCAAAAGAGTATAAAGATCATCAATTGACCCGACATCTAGTTTATTATCAAGCTTTTACATAGTGTTAGAAGATTTTACCAACTGATAAAGCAAAGTATATAGATTCTAATAATATTGGGCAATCAATTTTTCCTAAGAATAAACGTGAAAGTTTTAAAGCTAGAGTGCAGATTTTTCTATCTCGCAATGTCAAGGACTTCAGTCTTCAGCATGAATCTGAAATATCAGTTTTTTTGATGTGGTTTTTTTGTAACAACTTTTGTAATTTTTTTTTTTCAACGCATGACATATTTTGTCCGTTTTTTTCATTTAATTACAGTTTTGAACGTCAAATAACTCAAGCAAATATCAATTTTCAATAAAAACCATAAATAATGAGATGAAAATATCAAGTTTCGAATACTCGATTGTATACAAATTTCTGCACATTAATGTTTCTCAAACTTAAATTTCAAATTATTTCCATGTTGATAGGACGATAAGTGGTGCCAACAACTTGAAATAAAGTAAATAAATTGAGAAAACGGTTGACCCTGAAGGCCATCTTTGCAACCTTCCGCTAATTCTATACTTACGCTTGAAATTTCACTTAAAACGTTTTTGAGCTCTTCGAGCTCATAAGTCCGATAAACACGATGTAACCCTATTTTCCAAATTTTTAAACCGCACTTTACGCGGTTGGCGGAATTCGACGCCGTTTTTGAAACCTCATGAAGAATTTTTAAGTTAAATTTGATCATACTCAAAATTTCGGAGTAATTCCATTCCCCTTACTCCGAGTAATTCGGAGTAAACACTTTTTTTGGTTTCCTTCGTCAACGATGACTCACGAATAAATCAATTAATTTTAACCAGGCCAACGGCGATAGACGTGATTTGTTAATGGTCATAACTTATTAATTTTTGAAATTATTCGGTAGAGCCGTTTAAAAGTTATTTCATAAAAACCACCCATGAAAAAAATTTTTTTTGTAGTTTTTTTCAGATTTCTAAAAATTAACTGGTCGGAATTGGTCCAAATTGCATTCAAAACTTAAGTTCAGTTAAGCCCTTTCCGATTTTCGAAAAACGGGATGAAACCAATAACTTCCCGATTTTCGAAAATTTTCAATTTTCTTACCGGGAAGTTAAAAAAGTTGAAATTAATTCATTATTTAATATTTTCACGTCATGCATTTACTTTTTTAATAATCGAAATTATAATACCATGTATTTGCATTACTTTAACTCAATTAAAAGTTGAAAAAACGAAAAAAAATTTTTGTTCGAACTGAAAAAATTCATATTTTTGAAAAAAAAAAAAAAAAAAAAAAAAAAAAAAAAAAACATCTTCCTAAAAATTCTAGAATCTTTAAAATTAGTACAAGGTTTTGACAAAAAAAAATTGAGCTAAAATTTTAACTGCGAACTTTATTGTTAACGATTCTCAAAAATTCAAAACTTGACAAATTTGACATTTTTGAAAATGTTTTTTCAAAACATTTTTTCTTTATTAGCCCTAAGTGTCGCCTTTCAAACAAAGAAAAGGCCATTCGTATATCTATAAGAGCATTCGAGATATTACAAAAACAAAATTGAAGAACTAGAAAAATTGCAATGTTTTGAATTCGTATATTTTTATGAAAAAAATTTTGATATTTTTTTTTTTCGGCAAAACTTCGTTGTATGATAACAGAAAACTTCTGACTAAAATTTGTTCAAATAAAAAGAGCTCGATTCCAACTATTTATCGATTTACCTATATATATATATATATATATATATATATATATATATATATATATATATATATATATATCTGAAAATTACACAAATTAATAACTAACAAAATAACATAACAATTGATACAATTCGAATATTTACCATAATACGAATTCTAACAATCACTATCTTACATTGCACAGTTGCCTTAGTCATATTAATCATCACAAAATTAACAAAATTGATAGATTCATTAATTATTCTTACTATTATCTCAGAAATAAAGTACACACGACACTTATAAAATTGTTATTGCGTGGCAACAGTTAACTCGAATCTAAACTTCATGTGCTATACCGCAAAGCATTCGTCATACAAACTAGCGCTGCTTGTGTGAAATATTCGATTCAAATTCCATATATAAAATATAATTCCAAATACCTCAAATGAATTACTCTCGAAGGTCAGCATACTATATAAACAAAAACTTAAAGTTAAATTACTCCGTTAAGTCTCTAATACATAATGAATTCTTTTCTCCTAGTTGATTTATAATCCTTTAATATATCATTATATAAAATACTTAGATTGTTGGTGTCAGTTCTTTTATTCACAGTATCGTTTATTTTAATAAAAATCATTTCGCTATTGCGTTTCCACTAATTTTTTTCTTTATCTAAAATTTTTACCTCGTCAAACACAAAATTATGATGTTGGTCGAAATGATGTGATGCTAATGCCGTTTTGCTCTCTTTTACTATATTAATGTTTTTGCAATCATAGATATGCTGTTTCACTCTATCCCCTAAATATTATTTGGTCTGTCCGATATAGCATAAACCACATGAACAAAGTATTTTATATACTACCCCTGTTTGTTGTTTATTTACTGGGTCTTTGATTTTGGAATAGACAGAATTTGCTCTCAAGGTATTATAGAATGCTAATCTCACATTTGTTCCTATAAAGCATCTATCTACTCTATGATAATTCTGCTAGATACGGAAACCGATAATACTTAATGCTATTCTTTCTGTTAGCTGAACTGCATGTTTTATTTTTCAAGTTCTCTTTGAACCTGTTTATAACACTATCTACTAGTGGCATTTCATAGTTATTATTCAACAGCATACTACGAATCTTCTTAAAATTATCTTCATAGAAGTCACTACTATATAACCTTGACATTCTATTCAGTAGGCCTTTAACCATCCCTTTTTTTTTTGAGATCGAGGATAATTTGAATTCCAATTTAATAGTCGACCTGAACTGATGGGTTTTATAAACCAATCAGTCATCAGCTTACCATCTGATATTTTAACTAATACATCTAAAAAAGACAAGCTGTTATCTTTTTCTACTTCCATGGTAAATTGTGTATTATTATCGAAACTATTAACACAAGTTCAAAATTATTAACACAAGTTTATTGTTGTACATTAATTAATTATAACTAATTTTTCCTGTGACCTTTTGACTCAGAATAATCAAATTTCTTGGACTTAATCCCAAAAATTACTAAATTTATAATTATAAAATAATTTTACTATATATAATATTTTCAGTAATAATTCCTAATAAAATATTATCAACAATTTTCTAATAGTTTTATCGATTATAAAAATAATCGAAACAAGTCGAACTATTCATATTTGATTTGCTAGAACATTCGCTAGCTAAGTTTTACTTGACCTTGAGTATTGGAATTTACTGCGACACAAAAATGTACTGACGCTCGACCAAAATTCCACGAATCAAAGTTTGTCGATTATTTTCCAGTAACAAAAATTAATCAATTTTACTAAGTTAATTGTTATAAAAATTACAACAATAAAATTAACGAATTTTTCGGATGTTAATTAATTAATTGATAATTTTTTTGTTGTTAAAATTTTCCCGCAAGGTCAATTGAGTGATTCTCGGGTATAAGCCCCCATGAAAATCACTAAATCCAAACTAGCAAATGTTCAACTATTATTCATTGAAATAATCGTCGATTAAACGATCAAATAATAATTAATTAGGAGAAGTAACTGGGTATTGGGTAAACCGCGGTCCACTTCTTTCCCATAGAGTAATAATTGATACCTTGACGAATAAGATGATGATCTAACTCTCTAATTGAAGATGAAGTCCTAGTTGTAGTTGGCTTCCTTCGTCTCGTCACTACTCCGGGGATCGGTCCTTCTCGATTTCCGTGGCACTCAGTCTGGCGGTCACACTACTTCTCCCTTTTCCACTGCACGGCTCACCTATTTTAATCCAAAACTACCCCCTCCTATTCTCCCCTTAGGCCCGAAGATCGAGACACGCCAGTGCTATGTCGAATAATTATCGATATCCGGTGACTTATCGATTTAGGGTAATTTTACCCTGTTACAATATATATATATATATATATATATATATATATATATGTATTTAGATGTCGGCTAACTTTGTTGTCATTGTTAATTTCAGTATAATTAATAATTCCAAAAGAAATGCCCATTTTACCCCAAACGTTCGATGTGTTTACTTTTACTACTTTCTTAACCTCAAACTAAGAATCATTGCTTTGAGTATATTCAAACATATCATTTATTTGTAGTTAACAAATCTAATTCAGTTGGAATATATGATTGTTAGCACCAAAAAAATGTTTGTTATTTATAAACAAATCTGGATTTAATTCAAATATACTATAACTTTGTTTCAAATAAATCAATTCATTTGTATTGAATAAACACTTTTAGTGATATTGAAATAAGAGATTTATTTATAGTTGACGAGCCTCAATTTATTTAAATGAACTGTTTTCTCAGGGTTATATTCGTCAGTTTGGACTGAGTGATTTTCATGAGGATCTATACCCGAGAGTCATTTACTCGACTTTGAGGTGTAAAATTATTTTAACATTCGTAGAGACAATTTTTAATGAACCAAAATCAATCAAATTAATTTATTCAATATCTGAAATTGTTTTATTAACTCTATTCATTTTAATAATCATTCAATTCGGTAAACCAATTGATTAATTTTTACACTTGGAAAAAATGACAAGTGTCCTCTCACGAATTCTTGGTCAAGCGTCGGTAGATATTTCACGTCGTAGTTAATCCAAGTACTCAAGATTAAACTAACAAACTGGCAAATACTCAGCGCCCATTTTAAGAACGCCAAGTTTTGTCAATTTTTATAATTAGATAATTTTACAAGGAATTTATTTTTACACTTGAGAGTATTGTTATTAATTATTATATTGCGAATTCATATTGTTGTTAGAACGCGTTATATTTTATTTACAGATTTAACAAACGAAATTAATTATGATAATTAACTAAGCAACTTAGAATTTAAATTCTTAGAATCACTTACTGGGAATGAAATAATTCTGCGAAGTTAATTTATGGTGCCGAACTTAAGTTCATGAGAATATTAGATGAATTAATTTGCTGTATTTAATGAGAACTATTTATTAATCATCAGCGTGGATATTAAGTCCAGATATTTATAATTAATTTACGTTAAAGAAGTTTACTAAGAATTTATTTATAATTAATTAATTATTATCGTTAAATGTTAAATTTGGATATGATACATAAGATTAATTTAATTGTCTCCTTAGTTGGTTAATTTCGAAATATCGTTTAATTAATATACTGATGACTAAATATTTTAAGTCGAATTTTTAACGTTGAATTCAATTTGTAATAAATTTTAAATTATTAGAATAAAATTCAATTTAGTCATGTGTGGGTTATGTGTGTGACGATTGTACGGATCATGTGTGATAGAGAATATTGATATCGTTAAGTATTGGTAGACTTGAAATCAAGTTACAAGTGTGTGGAAAGTTGTAGTTTTGGTAGTCCTGTAGACTTTTAGTTTTAAGTTTAGTTTTAAGCAGGTGTGGGAGACCGTAGATTAAAAAAAGCTTAACTAGTCTCGCAGTTAATTTCTCCGCGTTGCTAAATAATAAGTAAACAATAGTAAGTGAGTTATGAGATTCGTTATTTTTATTGCTAATAAATATCGATATATTGTTAATTAATTAATTATTTCTTTTAACAGCACCTTCTTCGACTCTCTCTAACCCTAAGATAAGTTCTCTGCTCTGGACCGGTTCCAGGAACTGTGAGAATAAACCTTGTGGCGAACTTTTAATTAATTTAGTTTTTGTTCATTTTTTTAATTTTGTAATTTATTGATTATTTAATTAGGGGCCAATTGTGCAGCCTAGAAAAATGTTACACAATAATGTCGTAAAATGTATTTTTTATTAAAATTTTTGCAAATAATGATATGAGACCGAGTACAAAAATTAGATATTTAAAGACATCTACCCAAAAAATAAAATTTGTAACAGATGTAAGTCATTTAATGATAAAAGCTAAAAATCAATTTATTCTTAATTTTCTTCAAGTTTTCCAACTGCGAAATAAATTGAAAAAAATATCACAAGGCAACGAAAAATAGCTCAAATTGAAGATAATTATGTGATATTTGACAAAAATTCGATAGATTTAAGCTATCTTTTACGGCTTCAAAATTATTTGACGAAAAATTGAGTTTTCATCAGATCTCGAAGCTTTAAGGTCACAGGAAGTTTACCTGACTATTCCCGCGATTTTGTCACCATGTCTTTATGCGTGTGTGTGTGTGTTTTTTTTTTTTTTTTTTTTTTTACTATCAAAATACATTTACGTATGCCAGGACTAGGTGTTTGCCTGGGTATGTCGGACTCAGAAGTCAATATTATTTTGCAACAATACTGACTCAACATTCTCCTCTCTCCTATCCCTATAGATTTGACGGGGAAGACTGGATCGGAACCACGTTAGCATTACTTCAATCCAGTCTACGTTGCGTCTCACTGCGCCTGCTTCTGGTTTCTACTGGTTACTGGTCCCTTTCTGCGGTTTTTTCTTTCAAAAGGCGCTGCGCATATGCTGCGACAGCTAACAAGTTTTCGTCTTTTTTTATCATGCAGGTTACCAAGTTCTCAGGGGAGATTGTGGTGTCAGTGATTTCTTCGGTGCTGCTTTTGTAGTCCTTCCACCGGTAACACTCGAAGAACGTGAGTTCAGTGATGTCAATTTTGTCTGGGCAGTATTTGCACGTTGGCGTGCTGTGCAAGCCCATATTGAAAAGATAGAGATTAAACTGCCCATATCCTGTGAATAGCTAAGTCAGGAAGAAGTCCGTGTCCCCGTGTTTTCAAGAAAGCCAGCCGTCTATGTTTGGGATCAGGCACGCCGTCCATCTGCTCGTTCCTTCCGATGTTCATCGTTGTTGCCACTGTTGCTGCGTTTCCGCCTTTATTCTCGTTCTTGCGTCTATTATGTTTTCGTCACGGTTTTTAGTGTCACAGAGTTTTGCTCTCTCAAACGCTAGTAAGTCAATGGGCGCGGCTCCCACAATGACCAACACAGCCGCCTCGGAAACCGTTTGGTAGGCGCAGGCAACCCGAAGAGCGCCTAGCCGCTAAATTGCCGCTATCGTTCGCTGGTAGGTATTTTGCTTTAATATGTCTGCCCATATTTCTGCTCCAGAAAGCAGTACCGAGTGGACCGCTTCTAGAAGAACTCTTCTCTTTCTGGTTCTTGGTCCCATAGTGTTCATCATGATTCTTGCTAGGCTAGATAGCGTCTTGCTGGCTTTCTTGCATGCACTATCGAGTTGTTCGTGAAAAGATAGTTTCTCATTTATCATTACCCCTAGGTAGCGCAGGGCCCTTGTTCACATCAGAGTTGTTCCTCCCATGTCCACCGCGAATGGTTTTAGGAACCATTTTGACGTGTCAAAACGACCATCTCGATTTTCTATTTGGCGAGTTTCAGGTGATGTATATCAAGCCAGGTCTCGACGGCGTCAATGGTTTCCCGAACCTGTGGTTCGGTCTCTTCTACGCTGTCTATGAATATCGTGGCCGCAACGTTGTAAGCCCGCTAGCTCTACTTGCTTTGGTAACAGGATTTCAAGAAGCTCATCATAGTCTGCGTTCCATAGATCGGACCCCATTATTGAGCCTTGCGGTACGCCAGCCGCTATGGCGTATTCTTATGGGCCTTCCGTAGTTTCCGCTATTAGCATTTTTTCGTCCAGGTAGTTGTCTACTAGTGTCAGATTCTCTAGCTCTGTGTCAAATTTGTGCTCCAGAACGTCTAAAATATCTCCCCAATTTGCGCTATTAAAGGCATTGTTGACATTTAGCGTGAGCCGAAGACATACTTTATGAGCTTTCAGGCTACCGGATCATGCTTGTTTTGCTGTCTTTATGACTTTCTCGATCGCTCCGACTGTCAAACGACCTTTCCGGAACCCACGTTGGTTGGAGGTGAAGCCTCCGGCACAGTCGATGTCGTTACGGAGTCTTCCTTGTATGAGCTTTTCGAGCAGTTTTCCAGCAATGTCCAGCATGCAGAGTGGTCTAAACGACGAAGGTGTTATGGGGGTTTCCTTACTTTTGTCTAAGAGAAGCAATCTCTGCCGCTTCCAGACCGCAGGAAACGTGCCAGTTGCCAAGCATGCATTATAAGTGTTCAGAAGTATGTCTGGGTATTCCAGGTCTTCATTCCTGATCACCGACGTCGGGATGCCATTAGGGCCAAGTGTCTTTCCTGGCTTGAGAGACTTTGCCACGTCTTGCAGCTCCGTAGTTGTAAAAGGTGTTGGTTCACAATCTTTGCCGTAATGTCTTTTCTCTCGCGGCGGGTGTTTAGGAAAAAGCTCCACTACAATGTTGCCCAGTAAGGCAGAAAACTTCGGCGTTTCTAGTGAAGCCTTTTCAAGTCGTTTGGTGACAATTCGGTAGGCTTTACCCCAGATGTCATTGTCAAGATCGTTACAAATCTCTTTCTACAACATCGCTTTTCTTGCTTTGATGACTTGGCTTAGCGTCTTTTTGGCCTGCTTGTACTCGTTTGAATATAATTCCTGGCTTAAGGAGCGTTTCGCGGCTCTCGTCACGAACGTGATATCGAAGATAGATTCCTGGTATCCTGGTCTTTTAATAGGCGTAGTGCTTCCGGTGTTCAGCAGTATGAGATCGAGTCTTGCTGCTAAGTCTGCTACTTCGTTTTCTCTGGTATCAAAAAAGTCAGCACCCCATTCAGCTGATTTAACGTTGAAATGACCAGTTACGATGACTTCGCCGTCCAGCTTACCGATGGTATCTTCTATGTATTGCCAACTTCTGGCGAAACACACTAATCCCTTCGTTGGGTAGAAGGTAGACACTCATTAAGTAGGTCGTGGAAGTCTCAATCCAGACGAAGCCTGTTTCGCTTCCGTCATTGTTGACAGTAACCTTCTTCGAGTTTGCTATCCAGATCGCTGCTGTGCCAGACTTATCTACGAACCACGTTTTTCCTTTGATGTTTAGATATTGCTTGCAGATAAGACAGATGTAGATTTTATCTTCAAAGACGCGCTGGCGCAGCAGGTTTTGCGCCAAAGCGCACATATTCAAGTTGCTTTGCAGTATGCGTGTCATTTCTGCCTTCTCGTATGTGTGTGTGTGTGTGAGCCTCTCATAACTTTTGAATGGTTTAACCGATTTGATCGCGTTTGATGCTATTCAAAAGGGCTAGATCAAACTTAGATTTTCATTTCAATTTGAACCGATTCGAATGGGTAGATTTTGAAAAATCTCATAAAAATTACAAAAAAAAAATTTTTTTTTAAATTCGGTTTTTTTGAGATCACTTTTAACTGCCTCTACAGATAGATTCCAACAACTAATCAACTTTTCACTGTAAAAAACCACGATAGTTGGCTCCCAGAACGTCGAAATCGGTTTATTCGTTCAAGAATAATTTGAGAAAAAGTACTTTTTACACATAATTCTGACATTTCTTATCAGATCGTTTTTAATGTAATAAAATAAATATAGAAGCTCAAAAAACCACATCAATTGCCGCAAAGAACGTGACAATCGGTTGATTGTTTCGAGAGATACCGTTGATGAAAAATTTGCAAACAAGTTTTTTTTTCATCTAACTCCGATGTTTCTTTTTGGATCTTTTTCGATGTGATCAAATAATTATAAGAGCTTTAATAGCTTTGTCTATTGCCGTCAAGAACTTAAAAATTTGATCGATTGGTTCGAGAGGTATTGTTGATGAAAAATTTGGAAACTAGTGTTTCTTCTTCATAACTTCTACATTTCTTTTCGAATTACATTTTGTACTAAGAAACTGCGTCGAATGTCACCGACCAAGTTAGAGTCGAACAAGGCGTTTAAAAATTAAAGCTACTTAAAAATTTGAGGGTAAAAATTGAGCTCGACGAGCTCAAAAAATGAATAGATTTTTTAGCGTTACGCTCGAAAATAAGCGGGAAGTTTCAGGGATGGCCTGCAGGATCAATGATTTTCCTAATTTTTCTATTATTTTTTGTCGAATGTCATGGGCCAGACTTGAAAATTAACTATGGCTCAATCCTAGTTACCAGGCATGGGCTGAACTTGGAAATTAATTGTGGCCCAACCCTGGTAACCAGGCATGGGCCAATCCTGGTAACCAGGCATGAGCCAATCCTGGTAACCAGGCATGGGCCAATCCTGGTAACCAGGCATGGATCAATCCTGGTAACCAGGCTTGGGTCAGCGTTATCATTAACTCATACCAGACTTTCACATAGTTGAGCCAGGCCTGGGCCAACCCTGATCCCACCATACTTTCTCACATCGGGGGAAGCTTTAACATTATCATTATTAGCCATAAAATTATGCATAAAACAAAAATTCCCCGGGCTTAGGTAAAATGACCTAGTGGTCAAACGTTCAATGTCTCTCGCCAGAAGATGTTTCTGGACAATACCTCGAGTTTACAAAGTTAGAAGACCGCTTAACCTCTTAGAACCGACTTTATTTTCGACAAGCTCTTCTTCCTGGGTGTAGGAATATTCAAATACTAGCTTACTTAAGCAAAGTTGACTGAAACGAGGAACAGTGTGATTGGAACGAAATTAGATTGACGGAAATAAAATATGTAAATTTAGCAAAATTTAAGTTACTGTATAAAATACTTACAGAAAACTAAATGAACTCCAATTGATACACCCAAACTTTACGAACTAAACAAAAACTTTTATTTGATACTAAATTTATCTATCAGAAATTACTAAGACAATGGCCACAGAACACTTATGGAACATTGCCTCTTCTGTCGCAGTTCCAGACGGCGATGACGTCATTTTTTGATAAGGCTTTCCATGAGTACGCTTCTTTTGTTGTAGTACGCTGGGCCCGTCTTCGCTGGTGACTAACTTACTTACTCTTAACACTCAAGAAAATATTTTGCGGTCCAATTGCTCGCTCGCAGACTAATTTTATCAAGAACTCCCCACCAAATGGCTGCCAGTGCCAACGTATGCCTGAAAATTAAACTGACGAAGGCCAGTACACTAAGTTTCTCCACGAGCACGAGTGTATACAAAATGCACTGTTACCTATATGGGAATTAATCATGCAGTGATGTCTAACTTGCACACCGGAACACACCACCATCCTTCGGTTTGAATTTAGAGAACTTATCAGCTCCATACATGTAAAAAAATTTTAATCGAACAATACAGAGGAGAGCTTATCTTGTGTGAGACAAGTTTCTGTTAGGGCTACTATGCGACCTCAATTAACTCAATGTTGTCTATAGTTAACTCAGATTTACATACCTCTTGCGTTTCACCAATATATAGTTAGTGATTAATTTTTGTTACGATTA
Organism: Cotesia chilonis; assembly: GCA_018835575.1. Taxonomy (NCBI): domain Eukaryota; kingdom Metazoa; phylum Arthropoda; class Insecta; order Hymenoptera; family Braconidae; genus Cotesia; species Cotesia chilonis. Next base: position 185,822 of record RJVT01000114.1, read on the forward strand.
TGGGAACGCCTTTTCCTAGAACTACCAGTTCTGTCCAGTTCTGCCGTGAGTAAGGTTAACTTAGAATGTAATACGAACTCAGAGAAAATTATTTAAATCAGAATTTTAGAATTAGTTAGTTATCACGAAAACAAAAAAAATTGCATAACAAATAGTTAAGATTATCGCTTCGAATCTGAAACTGAAATCTGAGAGTGTAATTTTTCCAGTTTTATACATGAAGGGCCACGTTAAATTACATGATGCTATGTTTTTGTTTTTTTTTCTCTTTTCTGTGTAGATTTACCAATCAAAATAATTGAAAAAAAACCCAAAATTTTCGGATAAGATTTACTTTGACCTTAAATAACTTTTAAAGTAACAAACAAATCAAAAAATCGTTAGAAATTTTTTTTGTAGAGCGTTTAATTTTCTATAACAATACACTAACGCATCCTCTATATGATCTTCAGTCAGTAAGTTACAAAAATCAGAAGAAGCAAAAAAAATTATTCTACGTCATTATCATGGTAAATCGAAAATATGATGTGGAACATCTAAACATCAGAATTAAAAGATCATTGTGAATAGGCTCATTTTTATACCTGAACAGCATTCTTAGCGTAATCTGAGAAAACAGAAAAAAAAAACTTTTTCTTCAATTACTTTAATGTATGTCTATCTTCTCAGCTATATATAATCATAAATAATTATTATAAATTATTGTGAATAATTTAATCAATTTTTTCTTAATACCACTTAATTGTATTACGTTTCCTGAGTCATGTAAGCATCTACTTTACACTTGTTCTCACTTCTTGCAGTACTAAATTGGCGCATAACCTCTACATATCAATATAGTGATCAAACTTCTTTTATAACGTGCTTATTGCCAATACAAGTAGTAACAAAACACCGTCCATCTTCTTATTGTAAATTTAATGGTAGCTGATGATATTGATATATTTATAAAGTGAGAATGGACAAAAGTGATTAATTGAAAAAAAAATTGTTATTATATCATGACCGATTGATAAATTATAAAAGAATTTTTTAAACCAAGTTATAACTAAGGTTCCATATCTTTGATTCAGTCCGTAAATATCAGATTGTCACTACTCATTCGGAGCTTTTAAAAATATCAACATTAGTTCGTTAAATGAGGATATGACCTAAAAACAGGACGCAGAAATAATAATGATTGTTTACAAAGTGAATTGATAAAATGCAGGCTGCTCTTTTAATTAGACGTGATAAACAGCGTAGAAAAGCAGCTGGATTTAGAGAGTTGCCATCCAACTTAGCAACAAGACTTATCCCACCGCTTCCACGTTATCCCCCAAGATCATACGCTTACGGGGTGAGTAAATAAATGATAGTGAAAAAATTAAAATAATTTAAAAAACAACAATCAATAATAGTAGACAACTCAAAGTTGTTAGTATAATGAAATTTAAATACTACTGCATGTTATCTAATGAATAAATTATGTTTGCTGCTACTATCATTAGCATTGTTCCATACAATTAATCTTCTAATTTTTAAATGAAAATCTCTTGTATTTCAATGTATATCCATGAAATATTTCGATTCATCTCTTGATCGATACCATACTATATTTTTTAAAGATTAAATTGTTTTTTATATAAGTAATAAAAAGTTACTGCAATCAACTTTTATCGTGGATTAATGTAATGTCACAGAAAATTGAGCTATCGAAAAATGATATAAATTTGTTAAAATGAGTGAAAAAAACATAAATTATTGCTATGAGTTAATTATTGTAACGAGGGATAAGGTATCGTAGCTACTAGCTTATGACAATGAAACATTACCAATAGAATCATTTAAAAATAGAAATATACATATGTTTATTAGCAAAGTTCATTACTTTTTCTTCCGTTTACTTCATGCAAAGTAACGATGAAATTTAATCTTTAAAAATCGAAAGCTAAAGGCACCCCATGGTGCCTCATCGGGCAAGGGTCTCGTCCGAGATTTAGGAAAACAGGACTCACGCCTAATGAGTCATGCTTGGCCGTGTTGTAGGTGAACTGGAATTCATAGATGAATTTATCCCAATCTCGATGGTCTTCACCGAAGTAACTCATGATCATCGTCTTGATGTTCCTATTCACGCGTTCAACTGGGCTTGCCTGCGGATGATGCGGCGGCGTGTTCAAATGCTGGATGCCACATTCTCTCAGGAAGGCGCCAGCTTCCCTGTTGGCGAACTCCTTTCCGTTATCAGTCCGAAGCACATTAGGCATGCACCAGCGGTTGATGATCGCCTGGTGTAGGCTTCAAGCAACGGTTTTCCCAGTGGCTGAACGAATTGGGACACATTCGATCCATCTCATATACAAATCCTCGAAGAGGCAACTACCTCCCACGGTTGTCCTGGGCTACGGATTCTCATTTCCCTCGCGGGTTTTCCGGTATTCGGGTTTTACCTCCCTGCAGGTTGGGCAGTTGTTGATGTAGTCTCAGTCATCGTACAACATATATGGCTAATAATAAAGCGCACATGCCCTTTCGTACATCTTGTCCACCCCTAGATGACCAGCTTAGGGATCGTCGTGTACTTGTTCCAAGACAATCGGTTTGTCATTGGTGTAAGCGACCAGCTTCCATCGTTGGTCGTCGTTGCCCAGAACATCCTTTAACCTTGACTCGCGCTTTCCATAGAGCTGACCACCCTCGTATTTATAGCCAGAGATGGCTATAGGATCATCTGCGAGGACGAGACATTTCTCATTATACCAATCGTGGACTATCTCGTCTTCCAGCGCACCTAGCTCATCAAATTCAGGTTCTATTTCCTCATAAAGCTATGACAGCGCGTCCGGCACTTCGTTTTCTGACCCACGATGATATACCAGCTCAACGTCATAGCCTGACAGCTCCAGAGCCCACCTCACTAACTTCCCAGAGTGGTGTTATAGCTCAGGATCTCTGGTATTCATCAGTCACCGAAGACTAGCATGGTCGGTCACAACCTTGAAATGGAACCCTTCGGTGTACGGACGAAACTTTTTGACAGTCCAGACTACCGCGAGACACTCTTTCTCGGTAGTACCGTAGTTCCTCTCGGCTGTTGTCAACGCCTTGCAGGCACAATCAATCTAGATCTTCTTGTCGTCGCTTTTTTGGACCAACACTGTCCCGAGGCCACTCTGACTTACGTCGGTGTACAGAATGAATGACAATTCGTAATCCGGGATAGCCAACACCGATAATTTTGCTAAGGCGTCTTTCATAGACTGAAAGGTGCTCTTCTCTACATCGGTCCATCGCCATTGAGCTGCCTTGAAGGTCAGGCGGTTCAACGGCTCGGCGATTTTCGTTATATCTTTTAAATGCAGGCAACAGTAGAAGAAAGGCCTTAAATCAACGGTGATGATACTGTCCATGATTCTCTAGAATCTGGCACTGGCATTGATCAACCCCATTGGCATCTGTTTGAATATGAACAGCCCTCGACTTAAAACCCAGAAAGTCGCATACTTCCGACTTTTTTCGAATAATCCAGCCTGCCAATGGGGTAAATTGAAGTCAAACGTCGTTCGTAATAAGCTCGCTCTTGCTCTCGAGAGTCTCAATCATATGAGGTGAACGATAGGTAGCCCTCTCGGTGTAAACATGTACGTCGCGGAAGTCGATACACATGCGATACTTCTCATTCGGATGCTTGGCTATCACAGATTGGCTACACCATTCAGAAGTCTTGCATGGTTCGATGACGTCATCTATTACTATTTGGTCCACAATCTCATGCATAGCTTACAAACTATCCGGCGAACGACGATAGACTTTTTGTCTTACTGGCTTGGCGCCTTCTTTCACGACAATCACGTGCTTTGCACGGTTCGTCTTACCAATACCCACTGGCATCAAACTTCGTTGGTGCTCCAGCAGTCGCTGGAGCTGATCATTTTCGCCATCGCTCAACTCGCGAAGGGCAAAAAGATTATCGGGGTACCGAGGATCGGGTTCGCGTTCAAGAGGATGCCAATCACCATCGCGAATGCGCCAACGACTATTGTCCAGATCAAGTTGCATCTTGAAATGGTTGATAAAATTCATACTTATCAAATTGAGGATTTCTAACTTGGGAACATAATGGACCGGGAATCGAACGACTTTAATCCCGTCAAGCAACATCTCGAGATTAACCACGTCACCTCTCACTTCGGTGGTGTTATTGGTCATACTGTAACCAGGGTGTTTCGCCCGGGTCCAGTTGGTCACCCCTTTCCTCTTTGAAAAGGGCGCCACTGGGATTTTAGACATAGTATCTTAGAAACCGGGGAAGCATGAGAGGGAAAAGACAAGGTCATGAGAAGTTCGAGAGGGCTGTAAATAACACTGAGAAAATTATTAAAACGAATAAAATTATTCATTCAATTCGAAAATTATATTTAACAAATCTACAAAAATTAACTTACAAACTAACTTAATCGTGAGAACCTCTCACCTACGCAGGCACTACCAGATAATCTCACAACTAAATATCAATTAACTCTATCCTTTTCTAAACCTCGTCAATCAGACGGAAAACCGTAAATTACCAAAATTTACCTCGTCAACGTGACGGACTACCACATAACAATATAAAATTACGTCAACCTGTCGGACTACCGACTACAATATCTCAATTACAATTAAAACCTTATTCTGACTGTGCCCCCGACTCGAGCGTCTACGAAGTGGTTTCCTAACTTATTCTGTTCTACCCCCGACTCGGGCGTCTATACAACGTTTCTAAGTGACTCACTAAATTCCATATAAAATCTCCACCGGACGTTAACTAAATTCACAATTTTCTCTAATTACTAAATTTCTCCGAATTACTAATCAACTGAATTTCCAAAATTCCATATTATCATAATTCACCTAATTTTAATGCTACAATCCATTTAATATAACATACCGATTCACTAATTTAATTCATTGCTGAATTTATTAACCAAAATTTCTTAAATAAATTCATTAACCAAATGTTCTTAACTAAACTCATTAATCAAATCCTCCTACTAAATTTATTACCTAATTTTTCTTAACTATATTCCTCGACCAAATAAATTCATTAACTAAATTAGGTTCAGCCCAACGGTCTAAAATTAATTTTACAAAATTCCAAATTTCAAATACACAAATTTTACAAGCCTCAATAAATTTTCAAACTACATAGAATTCTAGACTGACTTTCACTATCTAAATTATACAATTATTTATACTATTTCAAATTTTATCAAGATAATTTTAACTAAACAATTTATCGTAACTCACAAGCCGGTAACAAATTAACTAAATGACCTTAATGAAAAATTTACGTATAAAAGAATCTACTCATATAAAAGTAACGCTTGAGACGGTCATGATCATTAATTTCAAAAATTAATTACAATTTTTCCAGCCTCTCAATTTACCAGAGATTCCAAGTCTCCAGTTGAATTATCTGGCTCCAAATAAAGGGTCTGCACATTCCAGCTTGTACATTGATTTCCTTCCTGGTGAATACTGAATCTCGATGACAAAATTATTACACAGCACTACACTGACTCAATTGTTTTTCTCAAAATGACTACTCTCTCTAAAAGCGGCACTGGCTCAAAAGAGTCGATGTCTTTCTTGCCAGCTCTTTTATAACCCTTGAACTCCAGGTTCTAGAACTTTCTAATTGTCATCCCCGCTTCATTTTCGGGGGCAGGAGTGGGGACTTTCGATTTGCACGCCCGGTGACAAGTCGAAACTACTTGTCAAGATCGAAAGGTAAGGAAAAGCCCTTATTTACCGCGGTGTCAATAATATGGTCGATAACGACCATGGAAAGTTAGATTTTTCCTGTTACAATATCAAACCTTGTGGGAGTCTGCTCGATAAATACACGAGTCCTTGAAATTTGGCAGTCCAGACTTTATGATCTCGACTGCCAAATCTCCAAACGCAGTTGTCTTAGCTCCACTATCGATTATAGCAATGCAAGATCTATCAGTGACTTTGGCAATGATCATAGGTCTCGCACATCAGCTGCGCAGTGACCAAAAGGAATTTTCCTGACTTGAACCATCGTCTGAGTCGACTGTTGGAGACTTAGCTCCGTGAAGGATGCCCAACTCCGTTGGCATTGTCTCAATGACGTCGATAGTTGCATCCAATTTGCACCTACCAACGTCTGCATTCTGTGCTGCATGGATCTCTACTTCAACCATGATGGTTTGCGGCTGACTATCATCATCATCATACTGGGCACAGCCGCCTCGTCTATTCTTTAGCTCGTGAGAAAGATCAAGCATTCAGGTAATTTCCGACGTCAGTAACCCCTAATCCTCAGGATCGGATACGACGCTACTTGTCCTTTGGTTTCTCCGCTTGTTTCCCAGTTTCGTTCAGCGGATCTTGGAACCAGTGTGGCCAAATTGTGCTATTTTTTTATCCCCTCTATAGTGTTGAGCGTTCCTAGCATACATGTAAACTACGCAAAAGGGGGAGTAAAAAATCGCACGATCTGACCACACTGCTTGAAACGGTGGGTCGTCATCGACACCACCTCGGAATCAAAGGGTCGACTCCTATTCAATCTACCTAAATCAAAATATCACCTATCTCTACGTCTTAAACTCCACAATATCCTATGAAAAGACGAAATCATCGAAAATCCAATGCCCTGACCCCACGTTAGGCGCCACGTAACAAAAAATAATTATTTTAACGAAAGTTGATTTTTTTTTTCAGTTGATTCTAGTTGATATTTTTAAGGCGAAAAAATTAGATGATTAGGTCAGAGAGAAAGGAGATTGAATAATTGTAAATGTGACGTGCAAGAATATTAAGTTGCAAGAAATTGTTCCCAATTAGTCGTCAATTAATAACGAACAAAAGATATTTCAAATCCAAAATACTTAAACCTAATTAAGTATAAATGATAGTTAGTCATAACAATATTTCTTTTAAGTAGTCTCTTCTGTGATAAATGTTATTACTGAAATCACGAATATCAATTTATTCTACAATATTCGCTTGTCAACTGCTTTATTTATTTATTCGCTAGAGACGTTCGATTATTTTACTACTGGTGGGCCAGATTCTTTAAAGACAACACCAGCATAGGCTTTTAACTTCCCGCTAAGAAAATTAAAAATTTTCAAAAATCGAGGAGTTATTGGTTTTACCCCGTTTTACAAAAATCGAGTTTTCAACAGATCTCGACGTTTGAAGGTCCTAGGAAGCCATTTCGAGGGTGCCACGCGCGCGCGCGTGTGTGTGTGTGTGTGTGTGTAAGTGACCCTCTTATAGCTTTTGAACGGCTCGACCGATCGAAACGCGGTTGGTGGCATTTGATGAGGTTCCACCAAACTTAGATTTCTTGAAAATTTGAACTGATTCGGACTGGTAGATACGAAGAAATCTTGAAAATGACGTCGACTACCGTCAACTGTGTCAAATTCGGTTCACTCATTCGGGAGATATCGTGAACGAAAGAAATCGTAAAAATAGAAGAAATTTAATTTTTTAACAAAAAACTCTAAAATTTCACATCTGATCAATTTATATCAACATATTGATTATAGTACTTAAAAAACTGCATTGATTGCTGTACACCGCGTGAAAATCGGTTTACTAAATTAAAAGTTGTAGCAGTTTGAAAATGAAAAAATTAGGAAAACGGTTGACCCTAAAGGCCATCCCTGCAACTTCCCGCTAATTCCATACCTGAGCGCTTAAAATTGTACTTATGACATTTTTGAGATTTTTAAGCTCAAAATATAATTTATGTGATATTTTGAGCTCACTGAGTTCGGAGAGATAATATTTTGATGCATTTGAGTTCTCCCAGCTCAAAACTCTGATAGAAGTTTCATAAAACACTATTTTTGGATTTTTCAAATCGCAATAACTTTTGAATGGATCAACCGATTTCTACGCGGTTGGGTGCATTTGACGCAGTTTTATCATCCTCATAAGTGATTTTCAGGTTTTAATTGATCGAATCGAAAATTTCAGAATAATTCCAAAAAAATCACTTTTTTTTGTTTTCTTTCGTTCACGATAACTCACAAACGAATCGACCGATTTTGACCGGACTGGGGGCGTTCAACGCGGTTTTTTTAAGTTAAGAGCTGATCAGTTTTTGAAATTGATCGATAAAGCCGTTTAAATGTTATTCCAAGAAAACCGCTTTTCAGACACTTTTTATTTATAGTTTTTTTGCAATTTCTCACAATCTACCTGTCCGAATCGGTTCAAATTTTTAGGAAATCTAAGTTTGGTCAAGCCCTTTCGAATGGCGCGAACCGCGATAAAATCGGTCAAGCCGTTTAAAAGTTATAAAAGGGTCACACACACACACACACACACACACGCGCGCGCGCGCGCGCGGACATCATCGCGGGAATAGTCAGGGAAGCTTCCTAGGACCTCAAAACGTTAAGATCTGATGGGAACTCGATTTTCGAAAAACGGGGTGAAACCAATAACTTCCCGATTTTTGAAAATTTTCAATTTTCCTAGCAGGAAGTTAAAAAATCGTTTTTCATCAAACTTTTATTAGACTTTTGGGCTCGGAGAGCTCAAAAGTATCGAACAGCTTATTTTTAAGCTTGGAGAGCTCAAGATATGTCAATAAATTTTTGAACTCGAAGAGCTCAAAAACATCGCAAAAGCGGCAAAATTGCAAGCGCGTAATAACTGAACTCAGCGGGAAGTTGCAGGGATGGTGTTTAGGGTCAACCGTTTTCCTAATTTTTTTTCACTACTTAATCTCAGAAGTTTCACTCTTTACGATTTCTCAAGATATCTTGTAATGATCTGATCATGATATAAATTTGTTAATTAATAAATCGTAAATAAGTATTGATTTGCACCTGTATAATTTATAGATAATAATTCCGACGCTTCGGATATATTCAAATTATATAAGACGGTGATTCAATTTATATAATCAAAATTTTTTTGCGACATTTATTGTCTTAATTGTTTATACAATGTACAAAAAAAATAAACAATCAAACGTTTCAGGGCTCGACCACGTGTCGGCTCTCACAAACACAACTTCACCGTTGTCGTCGGTGCCGGTACGACCACCGAGAGAACATAATCCAAACAAATGCTGGGACTCACCCAATCTTAGCTCTCACGAGAGGAGTTATTGATCACTGGCTCTAAATAACGTATTTGCATGAATCAGTGACAAAATCACAACTGGTGTTTAGAATAGAATTCAATTTTATATATTTTTGATTCAAAAGAAAAATATACACGTGCACGTCACACGGGTTACCGCCAGAATGATCTTTCCCCCCCGCGGCTCTTTTTTTTTCGTGTTATTGCACCACGAGGCAAATTAAAATCAGTGACTTTTGTCGGTCTGTTATTGTAGTTCTCCTGATGATAGATCCACCGACGACAAATTTATTATTAAAAAATGATAACTTTATTTCTTATAACTAAACAATTAATCGTAATTTACGTTGCTTTGAATTTTTCACATTGTAAAATAAATCTCATGGAATTAACAAAAGTTCCAGATACCGCTCCACAAATATCAAATAGTTCCAGAGGATATTTTTTAATAATAAAAAGAAATGATAAGTGATCACCGTAACGTCAGACAACTGGTAAAACATTGTAATAATAAGTATATAAACTTAATTCTAAACAGCGTTTCAACAAGTATAGCTAAAATCCAAATTCAACTTAGAATCCAAATTTAACTATCAGCATATTTTTTTGTACGTATTGGGACCAGCTGGACTGGTGCCCAATAACTGGCAGACTTTGGCACGCTTTCACCAGCGACCAGTCCGGGAAAAGATGACGCGGGAATTTAAATTAAATTCCTGTGACTATGTGTAAGATTAAACTATGTGTAAATAACAGATAAAATTTTTTTTTGAGTTTTGAGAAGTTCAATCATGTAGTTATCGTTTTTTCAAAAATTTTAAATCCTTATCGACTACTTAAAAATTTATTAACGATTTAAGATTAAATCTATAACATACAATAAAATTAAAATATTTCTATTATTAAAGTAGATATTATATTAGGCAACGTTTCAAAATATTCTTCAATTTACAGAGTTTATAAAATTATATAATTATAAAACTCCACTATTACATAAGAAAGTTGCATTGTTCAATTTTTTTTTTTTATAGAAGTAACATGTTAAAAATGATTTAAACTTCTTATAACTGCCAAAAAATCCAAGATATAGTTTTCCGGATAATTTAAAATATGTCCCACCAGTCACATATGTCACAGAACAAAAATTGCCCATTGAATAGATTGGTTTGTTTATTTGAAAAACATGTAAGATTTTAACTGCTCTAAACACTGCTTAAAATAATTAAAACAGTGAGGGCAAGGTGGGGCTAGTTGGTCGAAGGGGCAAGTGGCGCAATCGAAATATCTTGAAAACTAAGCAACTTACACCAAAAGTATAAGTGGTAAAATAAAGGGGTTACAGAAGGAGAACACATTGCGCAACAGTCAATTGCCGACCGGTGCTCAGACTAACTGACAAAACGCTTTGTTTTTTTTTTGTGTCAAAAAAAAAAAACTCAATTTTCGCAGTGATTCTACTACAGAGTCGACGTTTGCAGGCGTATTCACTTGTAAGCAAATTGCATAACCGAACAGGAGAGGGCGTTGTATTGAAATCATGAACGATGTGCGGAGAATTTAAAAATTTCAAATAAAATACGTATGCCATGTTGATTTTACCTTACTTTTGTTAAACGTATCATAAAATAATATTTCATTAATTACATTTATCCATTTTATAGGTTGACTTACTTATAAATGTTGAAACATTAAAAGGATGTTCATGTATCCTGAAAAAATTTGGGGTACTCAATGACGCGCGCCAAGTACGATAAAAAAATTTTTTCTTAATTTTTAAATTTTCAACAAATTTTTTTCAATTTTTTCAACATTATGACGGTTTCTTGGTATTTTTTTGTATTTAACTTTTTTTTGTATAGAATGAAAATTATTGTAACGAGTCTTATTTTTTTTGCAAAGTGCAGATGTTATTAAGATGAGTTTTATGAACGTGGACTTGGCGCAATTTTTAACAGTTGTTGAAAAACCCCCTAGCTCTAGAGAGCTAGTTCTAGTCAAGGTCTTCAGGAAAACCAACACTAGAAAGCCAGTCACACCAAAGATCTTTATCAGGTACTGAAAAAAGCGCGGACCATGGCGAGAGAGCTTGTAGAAAATCATTCTAGTGGGAATTTATTCTAAATTCTCATTGGCCCCAGTCCATCGGAGCTGCCGGACCAATGTACTGCCCTACTCTCATCCCCTCCAAAATCACCTGACTGTTTAAAAAGAGGCAGCGAGGAGAGCTACCCACAGTCCACTTCTACCTACTGAGCGAAGCAGAAGAAGAAGAAGAAGAAGAAGAAGAAGAAGAAGAGAAGGTCAACAGTCTACAGTAAGCGAGCAAGGCTTACTCTTCAGTGCAGTAGTTTGGACATCAAGCGTGCAAAGCTTGTATATCCTCAACTCAACGATCGAGCCAACTCGGATCATCTCAGCTGCGAGCTGCCAGTGAGCATCATCGAAACAGCCCTTTTGAGGGCTACATCCAACAACAGTTCTTTTCAGAACTTATTATTCCTCACTCTCAATTTTGAGAGTGAGAATAAGTCTTCTCAAGGCTACTCCGTAGTCTTAAAATCAGTCCTTCTCAGGACTTCTGTAAAAACGGCCTTTTTCAAGGCCATCAGTCGATCTAGGCTCTTCCTAAAGAGCGTGTGACTAACAAGTCATCTCAAACGGCCTTTTTCAAGGCCATCAGTCGATCTAGGCTCTTCCTAAAGAGCGAGTGACTAACAAGTCATCTCAAAAGGTCCTTTTCAAGGACAACCATCGAATTCAACGTAAGACAACCTACCCAAGTTTGAAGGAAGGTGCCGGTATTATAAAACCGAACAACAGTGAAACTGTTTTTGTTCGGATTTCATATCTTTTTGTTGTGTAATTTTTTGCTCGCCTCTTAATACATTCTTAATTTTAAAATTGAACTTTTCCCGCGCAAAATTAGAAATATGTAAATAAATTAATTAATGCATGTAAAGCTATTATCATATAAAAGGTTATTTGTTCGTTAATTTTGAAAATCAAATCCTAACAAAAAAATTAAAATTCTGTTTCTCTCATAGTAGCTAGTAGCATTAAAAAACTTAACGTGACTGACCCGTGTAAACTCTTCGGTTTCAATCAATTAACTAGCTTATCAATGGGGTTTTAAATTTTTTATGTATATATAGTTAAAGTTTAACATTTTTTTGAATTAAAAAAGTTGTTAATCTTGATTTAATGCTCTACTACACATTAATTTAACAATAACAATAATTATTTTGGTAATGATAAACAATTATAATGATACTTTTACATCAATTTATCATTACCGATATAATAAATTTCATTTTTATAATGATTATCATTGTTATTGTTACAATGACATTATTGTTAATAAAGGGGACAATGCATCATACGCATAATTGTAATACCTATGGCCTAAAAATTACAATTATTTGAAATCCGCTCGATTGAATAACAATGCCACCTACAGGCAACGACTACAAAGTCGTAGAATGTGTACACTATCCAATGAGAATTGCCTAAATCTTGAACTGCTGGCCTGAAGGAAGAAAGTAAAACTCAAACAATCTTTAGCCTGTTGTGTATTTAGTCTAGTTAATAAATGAAATTCAATAGAAAGAATAGGTTTGAAAACCATCCACATATGAAGTTGTTTGATAGTTTGTTCTAGAAATTTTGTATTTATAAAGTATTTTAACATTCTTAATTTCAAAATTAAATTTTTCCCGCGCAAAATTGAAAATTCATAAATGAATAAATTAATGCAGGCAAAGCTATTCTAATATGATAGGTTGTTTATTCGTTAATTTTGATAATCAAATCCTAATAAAAAAATTGAAATTCTGTTTCTCTTATAGTAGCTAGTAGCATTAAAAAACTTAACGTGACTGATCCGCGTAAACTCCGCGGTTAAAAGCGATTAACTATCTTATTAATAGGGATTTTACATTTTTATTTATATACAATAAAAATTTTAACATTTTTTTGAATTAAAAAAGTTGTTGATTCAGATTTAATACTCTAATACACATTAATTTAATAATAACAATAATTTATTCAGTAATAATAATGATAATGATATTTTTAACATCAATTTGGTATTACCGATATAATTAATTTCAGTCTAATAATTTTTATTATTAGTGTTATTGTTATTATGACATTGTTATAAGTAAATGACACAATACACCATGCGCATAATTGTAAGACTTTTCACCTAAAGATTACAATTATTTGAAATCCACTTGATTGGACAACAATGCCACCTATCGGCAACGACGACAAAATCATAGAATGGTACACTATCCAATGGGAATAACCTCTGTTTATGATTGTTCATGTATAAAAAACCTATGTTCCAACTTCAAATTGTTTATTTCTTGTTTAATAAACATTTTTAATTCGCTGAATATTTGTATTCCAAATATTTGCACTGCGCATGCGTCAACTTTACGTTTAGACTTTCAGCGCGGACTTTTGAAAATTATATTGACCAGCACAGTGATTAGAGTAAGTGTATTTTTCTTGTAATTTCAATTATAGAGGTTACAGGACAAAAGGGCAACGTGTAGTTTTTAATAATTTTATAATAAGTTTTATTTTAATAAAGTATTGAAATTTTTTGTTATTGTTATGAATTTTTTTTTTTTTTTTTTTTTAATAGTTCGTAGTATTCATGAAAATAGAATTGATGAATATAAAAAAAATATATACATGCATTGATTAACAATTCCCTCGATATTTTTAAAAAATTTAAAATGAAATGAATATTTATTAGTTATTTATTTATTCACTTAATGACATTGATATTGGCTGACGTCTAACAATTTTTTTTTAATTATTTGAATTAATTAAAAAGTAATTCCTAAAAAATAACACTTGTTAATTTTTTAATTTTTTACACATGAGATGTGCTTGTCACTATAATTTTCAAAAGACCGCGCTAAAAGTCTATATCCGTAAAGTTGACGCATGCGCAGTGCAAATATTTAGAATGCATACATACAGCTAATTAAAAATGTTAATTAAACAACAAATAAACAATGTGAAGTAGGAACAAATCTTAAATATACATGAACAATCAAGAATAGAGATATGATGACTCAAATTGCTACCAAAATATTAAAAAATGCGACAGGGGGGCTAACTTAAAGGTACATTATTAATAAATTCTTTTTAAAATAAATAAATGGAGAACGAACAAATGTTGATAGTGAATAATAAAGAACAAACGAAAAGCTGAAAACGTGATAGAAAAAAAAATCAAAAATTAAAAAAAAAAATTTGGGGTTCTAACTTCAGTGAGCTATCCCGTTGAATCTACAGTTTATGTAGAAATAATTCCAGTGCACTCTGGTGGCTGTAGATGCAAGCTGTGAATTAACTTTTTTAACTGTAGTTGCGTATCTATAGGAGGATTACTACACATTTTTATTTTATCTAGTCTGTGGCATGTCACTTTTTATATAAAAAAAAAGTCAGGATCGAAATTCGTGAGCGCGCTATAGTATGTGCTGATAAAATTTAATAATTTCAAGTAAATAAATGGATAAGTGAAATAAATAAATTAATACGGTAAAATAAATAATGAACAACTGTTATAATAAAAAATTAGTGGAAAAAAAGTACCGTAGAATTAAATTAAATTTCGCAACCTCAAAAAACCGTTCTGCTTACAGTAAACACAGTCGGTAGTCTGGCGCTCCGTTTACAACGGGATTTTTGAACGGACCTTGGCGCCAGATTCTACCGAATCTGTGGATTTTAAGAATTTTGTGAATAAATAGATTAAATTAAAGAAAATGAGAAAAAAAATCGACGTTTAGAAAATTAAAAACATAAAAAATCAAATTTTTTAGAAATAATTTTTTGGAGCAAATTTATTTATTAAAAAAAATTAAAAATGGTTAAGTGACTGCTCACTTTAATGTCATAAACTTTTTACGAGGTTAATATTTAATTATAAATTTTGTAAATTTAAGAACAATAAAAATAATTTTAAACAAGCTTCGATGTAGCCAGATTTGTCATATTTTTATGATTGTATAAAATAATTGTTCGAATAATTAGTAACTAACATGAATTTCCATATTGTACACCTCGGAAACTTTGGTTTGAGCGACAACTGACCAGGTTATGGTTGAATGTTTATTTAAATCTTCTGTTTCCACAACGTTTAAAACGTGTCCTGACTCAAATAGTTTTTTACTCTTGATGTCATTTTGACCCCTAGTAAGGGTATTTTTGACCGGCAAGAACCCGAATTTATTTATTTTTTGCATTCTTAACGTCAACTAATACTGATAATTACATTGTGTACATCACTAAGCTTTATATTTATAACACCAGGGCGCTCCACTTTCAGCAGTAGTGCTGCCTCTATAGTTCTTTCTCGATCCCTTTATCAGAACTCCAGTCGGTACATAAGTAGAAAAAGAAGATTGAGAATATGGTAATAAGATTGAGATAAGGCTAAAATTATCGTTTGATGATGTAATTATTATTAACGGTAGATAAAAAAAAATCCTACTCTACTGACAGATATAGACTGCAGTCAGTTAATCGGTAGGTAAAACAGATTAAGAAAATAATCCACAGAAATTGATATCAGTCGGTGCAGCAGTAGATAAGGTAGATCGCGCAACTCGGTCAGTGTTGTAGGATGTGAAATTTTTGGGCGTCATATCCCCCTAGATTATCTACTAACATCATCTATTAATTTTGAATAAGAGTAATAAAAAAGAAAATCAGTTGAAAAAGAAGCAAGCTAAATTTTGTTCTAGTTAATTATTATTATGTGAATTTACTGTATTATTGAATTTTATATTAATCTCAAACTTTCTTAATAAATATTCAAAATAAACGAATTATTTTAATTAATTATTGTTATTTTTTCAACCTTTTAGCTTCTCATTTGCTAATTTTTATTTTTCTGATATCCGTAAAAAAAAACAAATAATTTATTTGCATAATTATTGTTCGTATGTGTATAATAATAATTATTATTTATTAATATCAATTATTTATAATTGATTATGATAATGTATTTGCAGTAATCGTTGATAATTATTATCATTTTGATCATAATTTATTATTACTGATATATATATATATATATATATATATATATATATATATATATATATATATTCAATTTTTTGTTATCATTATTATCATAACCATTGTTATTGCAAATTAAATATTATATTGTAATATATTAATAACTAATTAAAATTATTTATGTGATATTTGTTAAATTTCATTTTAAGATTCTAAGCCTCTTGTATAGGTAATCGTGCAACTATACTACTAGCGCTCTCTGGATGACGGGACAATATAGTTTCATTTTCTATAACACGGAGTTGAAGGGGGCTTGGATTAAACTTTATTTTGTTTTATTGCACGCTTCACTCGAATGAAATAAACAACCACAAATCTATAAAATTTCAACCAATCAGAAGTTTTAGCTCCTCCGATATTTTTTCTCTCCCTTTTAAAAAAACCAATTTCTTGGCCCTAGTGATTATTCATAGAACTCGTTTGTTACTCATATATAGAACTCGTGATGCAGAGGAGAAGTAAACCGAGTATTAGGTAGACCGCTGTCCACTTCTTTCCCACAGAGTAATTATTGATATATTGACGGGTAAAACGACGATCTAACTCACTGCTTGAGGTTGAAGTCCTGGTAGTTTGATTTTTGGACTCAGTTTCCAGAACTGGACCAGAACATAAAGTGTACGTCAGGGTCGTGAGAGATTGCTGGAAGGAATCAAAACTTAAGCACAGAAATTCGTTTACAAAATTATTTATATATCCCTTCCTTCTTATAACTGATATAAGGGCCAATATAACAATATGTAAAAATTCGCAGGATAAACTTATTCATACACAACTCTCATACTTTTATATTTCGCGCTATCTAGCTGACCCTCACGTCGCTGTAGTGCCCGCTGTCCACTAGACCCTCACGCTACTCTATCTATTTCGCGCTATCCACCGGACCCTCACGCTACTCTTAGTTCACACTGTCCCACGAACCCTCACGTCACTGTGCTGGACCCTTACGTTACTACACACGCTGTCCACACAGCGCACGCTGCCCCACGGACCCTTACGTTACTCTAAGAGATCTACCCCGAAGTCAGAGGAGTATACCATGAAACCGAGGTAGACTCTTTATGCACACACAACCACCCCAATTATGAATTCCACAATTACAAAATACAATGAATGATTTCCTATTAATAAAATAATTTCATTTCTTATTTACTAATTATCATTTCTTATTTCCTATTTCCTGATTATAATTTTCCTAATTACTAGATTAATGCCGTGTTCTTAATATTACAACAATAATTATTTAATTCCAAGAGTTCCTTGAATCTTGAATTAATCCCATTTTCCAAATCCGAGAAATTATTAAATAAATTGTAATCCATTTATTTTCAGTCCAAGTTAATTTAATTTCGATATTTAAGTGACCTTGATTATTGTGTACATTATTTTCATTTAATTCAAGCCATTTTATTTAATCCATTTTGAACCGTCAAATTTTACTAAATTTTATTTCCCTTGTAAATATAAAATTATGAAAAACGTTTATTTCGTTGTAAGCCGAGAGATTTTATTTTATTTTATTATTGAACTAATACTTCAGTTTCGACCTTAAGTGTCCTTTACTCAGTGTTTGAACGCGGGAAGATGGCCGACTCTCTCTCTCGGTCTTGCGTTTCTGTCGTAGAACTTTTGACGATTTTTCTTATAAACGAAATTTACAATTATTTTATTCTTTACTTTTAACTAATTAATTTAAACAAACATTTTAACAATTATTATCTGATCCTAATTTTGACTGTTGTTTTATTTTTACAATTCGAATTTTATTCCAAATTATTCACTGAACTATTTCCTGATTTTAACTTGATTTCAATTCTGCTGAGTTTTACTAAAACTTATTACTAAGATATTTTAATAAATTAATTTTAGTGTTGATTAAATTTTGTCTTAAATAATTCTAATTTCGGTTTACTCAATTCCAATTTTTCCTGGCTTAAGCCAAATCTTTAATTTAACGATTACTATTAATTATTATTTTACACACGACATAAGGATCTGAAATTAATAACCCGAAATATGTTCCTAGTATCATTAACCCAGATAGGCCTATGTGTGAAATAGGTAACCTGACTAGGACGAATCATTTTTCTTAAACAAATTAATTAATACCCCGAAATAGGTCCTGGTATTATTAACTAACTGTTTTGTTAATTTTCTAATCTTAATTCTAAATTTTAATTTTAATTCGTAAAATCGCGATTGTGACCGAACGCGGAATAGCGATGACCTTCAGCTGACATAAGGCCTGGGTGACGCCGCGAACCGGAGAAATTAATCAGACATGATAATTGTACCTGGAGTTAATTTTCCTTTTCTAAGTTTTTATCAGCAATCCCTCGTCGCTGCAACTCCTTGTTGAATTTTCTGCTTACAATTCTCCTCGTTGAGGTTGTAACAGTTTTACCTGCTCAGGTTGGCCCCTAATCAATTTTATAAATAAATAAACAAAACTAACAACAATATAATTATCAGGGCGCCACCAGGATTTTTAATCACGGTTCCTGGAACCGGTCCAGAGCTGAGAAATCTTATCTTAGGGTAGAGAGAGTGGAGGAAGGTGCTGTTAAATAATAAATAATTAATTAACAATATATCGATATCTATTAACAATAAAAGAAAACTTAACAGTGTTTGACTTAAATAAAACAAGTTAACAAAATTCATTCACTCACACACTAACCACACTTAACAATTTTCTTATTCTCGACGAGCCCCTCCCGGCGTCTACTCGTCGATTTCTAACACGTGCCCCTCCCGGCGTCTACACGTAACGGGCCCCTCCCGGCGTCTACCCGTTTAACTAAACCTATAATCACCCGCACAGAGACGAATCATATACCAGGATCGTTGACTCAGCTCACAGGAGTAACAGCCCAGTGACGAAACGTAGACCTAGATATTCCTGCAGCTTATACACACTTTACTACAGAACAACAGCCCAGTGACGAAACGTAGACCTAGATACTCCGCAACTCACACATAACCCACACTTGTCTCACACTGACACTACTGACTTGACTTTATTTAATTTTTACTTTATAAATTTTATCTATAACAAAATTGACTGTGATTAATTTTAATTAAATATTCTAAATTAATTATTCAATCATTAGTAATCTAATAAAACGATAATTTTCAATTAACAATCAATTTCTAAATAACCTTGAACTAACTATTACAATTCTCAAATTTCGATTGCTAATTCTAATTCTATTAAAATATCAGATGGATTAAAATTCCTCAGTAGTTTATAGTCATGGTCTTAACAATATAACAATAACTATTTAAAACAAAAGGTCTTAATACCTTGGAGTAACTTTTGGTAATTAAATTAATCACAATATAACTTTCTCAATCACGTTCAAAATTATTAACATAAGTTAATTAACTAATTCTGACTAAATTTTTCCCGTGATAATTTTGACTCAATTAACTGATTTCTTGGACTTAATGTCCACGCCGATAATTATCAATTTGAAATAAAAATTAATTTAATTAATTCACGGACTTAATCCCCAAAATTACTAAATTTATAATTATAAAATAATTTTACAATATAAAATAATTTCGATAATTTTCCAATATATATTATTTTCAATAATTAATTCTTAATAAAATATTATCAATAATTTTCTACTAGTTTTATCAATTATAAAAATAATCGACACAAGTCGAAACATTCAAATTTTATTTACTAGAACATTCGCTAGCTAAGTTTTGCTTGACCTTGGGTATTGGAATTTATTGCGACACAAAAATGTATTGACGCTCGACCAAAATTCCACGAACAAAAGTTTGTCGATTATTTTCAAGTAACAAAAATTAATCAATTTTACTAAGTTAATTGTTATAAAAATTACAACAATAAAATTAACGAAATTTTCGGATGTTTACTAATTAATTGATAAATTTCTAGTAGTTAAAATTTTCCCGCAAGGTCGATTGAGTGATCCTCGGGTATAAGCCCCCATGAAAATCACTAAATCCAAAACTAGCAAATGTTCAACTCTTATTTATTGAAATAATCGTCGATTAAACGATCCAATTGATAAATAATTAGGAGAAGTAACTGGGTATTCGGTAAACCGCGGTCCACTTCTTCCCACAGAGTAATAATTGATACCTTGACGAATGAAACGATGATCTAACTCACTCGTTGAGGATGAAGTCCTAGTTGTAGTTGGCTTCCTTCGTCTCGTCACTACTCTCGGGAACGGTCCTTTTTGATTTCCGTGGCACTCAGTCTGGCGGTCACACTACTTCTCCCTTTTCCACTGCACGACTCACCTATTTTAACCCAAACTCACCCCCTCCTATTCTCCCTTTAGGCCCGAAGATCGAGACGCGCCAGTGCTATGTCGAATAATTATCGATATCCGGTGACATCGATTAAGGGTAATTTTACCCTGTTACAAGGATCTCAAATTTGCGGCAAAGTCCCAGGTCACCACGTCGCGTCCTGTCCTCCTCAGATATTAATTCCCTGTTACAGCAAGTTGGCATTAGAAATTGTTACAATTAAAATCAAATCTAAGCGAGCTGGCATATTGGCCTAGCAGGCATTAAATTTGTCAAGTTTTTATCGCCTCGTTCCACTTAGAACGAGCGAATCAAAAATAATTACCTGATTCAAACTGTATGCGAGGTGTTGATTTCGACGGTTCAGTCACAATGATCTTTCCTAATTTTGTTGGTTCGTTTCTTTCTTTACTCTGTCTTCCCCACTCTCTCTCTCTCTCTCGGCGCCGGCGCCTCCACCTTGGGGACTTACTTACTAACTTACACCTACTGGCGCGAGTACTTCAGAGCACAGCGCTCTGGGGAAACGGTCAAAAATTAACTAACGCAGATCGGAGACCTTTTTCGGATAAGGAAGGCCCCGTGTACTCCGTTACGAAGGAAAGGTCAACAACAGGAATAGGCAGCAGTTCACGTCCAGCTCTTCTTCAGCAATCGAAAAGTCAGCACTGAAAAAGACAGCCCGGTACGATACCTGGATCAAAGTGACTCGGCAAGAAAAGAAAGAGGAAAGACAAAAAGAGCTAGCGGCTTAATCTACTAAATCCCAATAACGGCTAAGTGAGGACGTCTCTAAGAAACCGAGGAGGAAGAAGACAAGAACAAAGGCTGTGCTGGTCTAACCAGCTGAAGGGCGAATGTACGCCGATCTTCGCAAGGAAATCAAAGCCAAGGTAAACCCTGTCGAGACGGGTGTAGGCATAAAGTCTATAAAACGGACGACGTACGGAGGAGTTCTACTCAAAATGGCTCGAAAGACAGAAGACAGCAGTGTTTTTATTGACGCGGTAAAGTGAGCTTCTGCTATTATTGATACGGTCAAGACGCTCACACTAATAACAATAATAGAGATCCTCTACTTGGATAGAGTCTCTACCGAAGGCGACGTCCGGGAAGCACTAAGACGTGACTTTCCAAACAACCTGGAGATTAAACGTGTCAACTGTACAGTCATCATCATAACATCTATGGGGAAAGAGGAGCGGAGGTTTTTTAGTCGGTATTGACATCTGAGTCCGAGATACTCAGGCCGAACATCTAGTCCTGGCATACGTAAATGTATGTTTCCTAACCTCTACAAAAAAATTAGGGAAACGGTTGACCCTGAAGGCCATCCCTGCAACTTCTCGCTACTTTCGTAATCAAGCGCTCGACACAACATTTTTCGTACCAAGATCATTCCAATTTTTCACGATTTTTGGAATTTTAAAGGATATTTTACAATTTTTTTAAAATTAGAAAAGTCTATGATTAAAGTATGATTGAAGTTAGTATTAAACAGATTGAAATACATGATAATTATGCTTGCCTTAGATCTCAGAATTTTTAACTTCCCGCTAAGAAAATCGAAGATTTTCAAAAATCGGGAAGTTATTGGTGTTACCCTGTTTTGCAAAAATCGAATTCTCATCAGATCTCAACGTTCTGAGGTCACAAAAAGGTTCCCTGACTACTCCCGCGAGGGTGTCACTGTGTGTGTGTGTGTGTGTGTGTGTGTGTGTGTGTGTGTGTGTGTGTGTGTGTGTGTGTGTGTGTGTGTGTGTGTGTGCGTGCGTGTGCGTGTGCGCGTGTGTGTGCGTGTGTGTGCGTGTGTGCAAACCTTCTATAATTCTTGAACGGGTTGACTGATTTAAATAAATTTGGTGGCGTTCGATAGGATTTCATCAAACTAACATTTCTAATACAATTTTAACTGATTTTGACCCATATATTTTGAGAAATCTCAATGAAAATTAAAAAAATCAATATTTTTTTGGAATGATTTCCAAACAGATGTATCGATTAATTCCAAAATTTGATGAGATCCTCCTCATGGAAAACAACGACGATATCTGCGTATACTTCAAAATCAATATATGCGTTAAAGAAAAATCGTTTACAAAAAATTTTATAAAGTTTTTTTTCTACATAGCGCTTCAAGTTATAGTCTAATAAGAAAAATGTTTATATATATATATATATATATATATATATATATATATATATATATATATATTATGAAGCAGAAATAAATAAAAAGTCAGAATCACTTAAACGAACCATTTTGATTATTTACATGCAACGATCGTATTGAATCCTATTGTGATGTTACAGTGTGGAGGTCAAGGACCAGGAAAAGCAGCATGGCAGAGCTGCAGTCAACAATCACCAATCCCCTTATCTCCATCATCACTACATGATTCTAAAGGAGAATGTTATAAGACAAAACAATGTGAAGCTCATCGGAGATGGATAAAAAGAAATAAGGTAACAGTGAGTGTTGTGACCAAATATAAAACATACATAAGAAATTACTACACTTAGCATGCATATAATTATTACAGTAAGCTGAAAACACGATTTTATTGAATTTGTAGATTAGAAATAACTATCTGTTGAAATATAGTAACTCTTACTTGAAAAACGATGTTAGCCCAAATTTAAAAAGTAATAGTGGGAATTTCAAATTTTCTACCTAAACATAACATGCACGTTATTTATTGTTAATTGAAACTTTAAAGACTTTTAAGCAATTTATTAGCATATTCTTGCAGAGGATTTAATCTGTTATAAACAAACAACCCCAAGTAAAATTTTTGATCTATAACTCTCATAGAAAGTTTCAAATAATGAACCAAGTAAAGTTTTTGGGATACTTTTCAAAAATATTATTATTATTAATGAATAAATAAGTTCAGACTATTATTTACCGAAGTAAGCGACAGTTGCGCAATTTCTATGTTTAAATTTTTAGCTTTCTGAAACAGAATTCCCTTTCCATATACGTTGACCAAATGAATATATGTCCGTAGTTCAACATTAGAAAGGTGTCGTGAATGTCTCAAACAGTATAATTTAACAGACATCCCACCCTGTTGGCACTAGCTTAATATTACGACTATTTCTACTAGAAAAATCAAATACGTATAAATATCAACTGATGATTCGACTAATTAACGACGTTCGAAGAGAAAGTATTGAAGCTGTATTACAAAAATCCTAATGTCGAAATACAGGGGTGCTCGCTCACGGCTTCTGAATATTCCAAATCATCGTTAACCGAACGCACTGACCCGACTCTATTTTCATTGATACAACCGGCTCCATTCTCGTTGATACAATGCTTTACTAGTCTGTTTTTATTTACTGCACTCCTCACCACAATCTGACACGAAACTCTCCGTTAAACTGTTGATGCTCGACTCACGGGCAGCTTATTTAAAATAGACTAACTAAATCACTCGCGAGAGCACTTACAAGCTGATGAATTAACCTAATATTACTTACTGGTATTGGAGTTCTGTTTGGAAATGACAATATCTATAATCTCAGGACCGCTCTTCTTCTAGAAACTCGAGTAGCCCTACATATCTTATATACTAAGTACGACCGAATTTGGCCGAAGTGGTCAATACGAAGTACCAATTTCGTGACACTAATTAACCCAAGACGAGATCACGAGTGCTACACGTTGCATTGGCTTAAAATTTAGCATAGTTAATCGTCATTTGAATTCAATTTAGAAAACAATACTGGGTTTTGGATTGCTGGAGTTAATAATCAACTAATTATTGCTTATTATTTTAGGTTAGCTCTTATGACAATACATGAATATTAATACTGTTAATATTAATACTGTTAATATTATGAACGACTAATTGGACTGAAATATGAATTACCGAGCAAGAAGAGCGCGAGCAACGTCGTTGACATATGGTGATGCTAAAAAATGGATAAGTTAGAAAATTAGGAAAGATTTAGAAAAATGAAAAATTAACACAGGATGAATGCACTAAAAAGTTCTGATGAACGAGCGCGAGACAATCGTAAGAGAGTCCAAGTACCACTTTTTTAATTTCCTGCTAAGAAAATTAACGATTTTCAAAAATCGGGAAGCTATTGTTTTCATCCCGTTTTGCAAAAACCGAATTTTTATCATGTTACGTTCTAGTAAATTTTGAATTTAATAAATTGTTATTTCAATTAATTCATTATTATCCGAGGTATTTCGCAACGGAAATATCTCGAGATAAGAGATTTCTGAAACGTCAACGCAGCCCAGTAGACTAAACAGTCTACGTTGTGAGAATTGGACTGCGTTGATGTTCACGTAGGGTAATCTGAGATGCAACGTTGCTAAAAATCATTATAAAAACTCATTGTAATTATTATTCAAATACATTCTGTCTTCAGACTTTATCTGAAGTAGTCAGTCCGAGAACTTGGCAAAGGAACAATCTCTGCTGGTCCGAGGCTGAACCTGTCAATTCCTTTTTGATAATCCTATTTAATTGTAAATCAATTAAAATGGATACTTATCAAAACCTTTACCCAGGGTTGACAGCGCTCATCAGCGTTCCACCCTGGTTCCTTTTCCGTGAGCGCTAGCCAGCGTTCAGGCATTCTATCCATTACCTACCTGAAGGTAGGTAAATTAAAAGTAAACTATTAAATAAATTTTATTAATTAAATTTGTTAAAAAGTACTTCGCGGAGGAATCACTGACACGACCCACCTGGAGTCTATTGACATCCTAATGAGGTCAAAATCTGGATTTAAATTATTTAAAAATTAATTACCCCCAAAATTTGGAAACGTAACAATCAGATCTCGACGTTTTAAGGCCAGAGGAAGCTGATGATCCATCTCCCCCTGATGACCCCCTTACGTCATTACTCTCTCTCTCTCTCTCTCTCTCTCTCTCTCTTACTTATTTATTCGGGTCTTACTTATTTATTCGTTGTAGATTGCAAAATAATTAAATATAAATTTCTCATCATTGAAGAGGTTAAGTTGACAGTGATTTTGTGTGCAGTGGACTGTTAGCCAAATTAGCGTCAGTTGATGTCAACTTTAAATTGAAGTTTACCAGATTTAAAAGTTATCATCTATTTGATATCTACTCTGTCGGTAAATTATTAACAATTTGATTCTGGGCATCAAATTGCTACAGCTCGAGAACTCATAATAGATCTACAGTGTGCGCAATAAGGAAGTTTAAGTGACTGGTTAATTACCTGGACATTTACCTTTTACCTCACCTCTATCAGTGATAACTTGTCAGAGTTTCAAATTGTTATGACTAGAGAATTTACAAATTACCAATAGTGTGTGTGCTGAGAAGGTGTAAGTGATACTATAAATAACTGGTTATTTATCTTGTTTCTGATTGGTAATTTGAAACTTGACATTAAATTGTTTGACATTAAATGGTCACCTTACAGTAATTTTACTCTCAATCTTCTGGTTATGCCATTAGTGTCTGACACATGTGTTAAATGCAAGAGACCCGTCAAATCATCTGTTATTTGTAACACTTGTCAACAACATTTTCATCCTGGTTGTGCACGTGATTTTGTAAAAAACAGGCCGCTCACTGATTGTTGTAGAAAACAATTTAACTATCTCCTGGGAAATTTGGAAACAAAAACAAGACTTGCCTCAATAAAATCTACTAGCTCTAACACCTCTTCAGTTTCTAGTTTCAAATCTGCCAGCTCTTCTCCTCTTGATCATACATTTAAAGCTCGCGGATCTACCTCACTTGTTCGTTTATCAACAGCTCGTGTATCGACGTCATTGAAATCACCTTTCACACCAAATACACCGATATCGACTGGCTCAGACTCAGTGTTTCATTCACCTATCACACCTCCAACAATGGCCCAGCTACCTTCGAATTGGTCTGAGAAGTCGCTTGACGATAAGATGACAGCTATGATGGAACAGTTTTCATCATCCAACATGTTGGTAAATAAGAAACTTGAGGAACTTAGTACGCAAATCGCTGACCTCAAAGATTCACAAGCTGCTACTGTGTCTGACCTTTCGGAAGTTAAGGATAATGTCAAAACAAATGCCGATTCAATTTCGAAATTAAACTTAGACATCAAAAAATTAAAAGAAGACAGTAGAACTAACATGAGTGTAATGCATGATAAGCTGGCTGATCTGAGCAAACTAGTTACTCTTGAAAACAGTGCAGCCTCATCTACTTCATCACTATTAGGAACTACTACTGAGTTGGTAATCTCAGGTATTCCTGATTTAGTGGCTGATAAGCTATCACCTTCTGAAATCCTGTCCGCTGTTTTAAATGCTCTAGAGTTGCCACATTTGGTCAGCGATGTTTTGAGTGTTCGTAAATTTGTAAATAAAGATAGAACTAAACAACATGGGACTGCCTATCATTCCTACATTGTTGATTTGAAGTCTTCTCGAGTACGTGATTTCATTATAAGTTCGAAACGCAAGTCAAAAAATCTTTTGGCTAAAATTGTGTTTCCGGACTATGTTGATCGAAGTTCCACAGTTGCTATATATGTCAATGAATTCTTATTACCAGAGACACATAAATTACTTTACAAACTAAAGAAAAGGCTAGGTTAAAAAAGATCAAGTATGTCTGGGTGACAGTGGACAAATTTTTGCCAAAAGAGAGAATGGCTCTGAAATAATTAAAATTAAATGTGTTTCTGATCTCACTAAGCTGGATTAACAGTCAACTGATTCAACTAATGGCTCAACTAAAAATGTATCTTCATCGCTAAATGTACTTAGTCTAAATATAAATAGCCTTGTTGGCCATACTGCTCAATTCTTGAATTTAATTAATGATACTCAACCCGACATTGTTATCCTGGTTGAAACGTGGTTAAAACCCTCACACGACAACGGTATTTTTTCATTGAATGGCTACAATATTGTTCGAAGAGATCGAACCTTAAAACATACAGATACTGGTTGTTACATCCAGGGAGGTGGAGTGGCCTGTCTTGTCCGCGAGTCCTTAAAAGTTAAGGTTCTACATATTTCTACTTCTGACTATTTAAACCAGCCAGAGTTTTTGATAATTGATGTCACCCTACTATCTGGATCTCACCTCTTACTATCCTGCATTTATAGAAGACCAAAAGGTCTGTTCTTAACAGAATTCTTTGATATTTACGCTAAACTTGCTCCAAACTTTAATAACATCATCATAGCTGGTGATTTAAATTGTAATTTACTTGAAAATAGCTATTCCGCTAATCATTTAAAAGATTTTATTACTGAATCATCACTGTATTGTGTGCCTTATGGGGCAACATTCCATAAAAATAACTGTGACTCATGGCTAGATGTGATTCTGTTAGACAATGAAAGTAAGCTAGTTTCTTGCACCAAATCTGACTCCCCATTCATTGATGGTCATGATTATTTACTCTGCCAGTATTCTGTTGAAAACTACAAGCAAATTGATAAAAAAATTGCATTCAGAAATTTAAAAAACTGTGATCATCTAGCTTTATCAAACTCTTTAATGAATTCATTAAATGTTTATGATACTGTATTAGAGCATTCAGATCCAAATGAACTTCTAAACTTTTTCACCACCGAAACTCTATCAACTTTAGATGCTTTTGCGCCAATAATCACAAGAAAGATACGGCGACATAGAAATCCCTGGTTCACAAAAGAGTTAAAATTGAAGTGCAAAGAGCGTGATCAACTTTACAAGAAAGCTAGAAGAAATCAAGACCCTAACTTGCTTGCTCTTTACAAATTAAGAAGAAAGGAATTGAAAAACCAGTTGAATCATGCTCGTGAAGAATACTTGAAAAATGAACTGTCAAATTTACCACATGGCTCAGCTGTCTGGAGCAAGCTAAAATATCTTGGACTTATAAAGTCAAATCCGTCGTCACAGCTAAATTTCTTTGATCCACTTGAGTTGAACGAATACTATGCTAATATAGTCAGGAAGCATCCACCATGTAGCACTGATTTTCTAAACTTGATACCTGTGATGCATTCTAGGAAAGTTGAATGCTCATTTAATTGGTCTAAAATTGATATTGTGGATGTAACAAAAGCCCTACATCTTACTCTTTCAAAATCAAAAGGTAAGAGTCCTGATGGGTTAGATCTAAGATGGTTAAGAGATCATTTTCCGCAAATTTCACTCTTTCTCACTGCTCTATTCAACAGATCTCTTGACACTGGAATCTTTCCCGATATTTGGAAGATTATCTTTATAATACCCTTGAATAAAATAACACCACCTAGATCTCCCTCAGATACTCGACCAGTTGCCAATTTGTCGCATTTAGCTAAGGTATTTGAAAGAATTATTGCTAACCAGGTGACAATGTATCTGGAAGACAATCAGCTACTTGATCCTTTCCAATCTGGATTTAGGAAATATCACAGTACACAAACGACATTACTAAGGCTCACTGATGACATCAGGCAAGCTATGGATGGGAGTAAACTGACTATTATAATCTTTTTTGATTTAAGTAAGGCTTTCGATTATGTTGATTCCAAGGTCATACTGATTGCACTATTTGAACTTGGTTTTTCATTGGAAACTATAAACTGGTTTTTCTCATATTTATCAAATAGGTCTCAGTCAGTGCTAAATGAACATGGCATTCCTATTGAATTACTACAAACATCTTCAGGAGTTCCCCAAGGATCTGTTCTTGGACCGATATTGTTCTTGATAGTTGTGAATTCTGTGGTACGCTGGCTGGCTCATTGTAAACACGGTCTTTTGCTGATGATATCTGCATCTACCAGCACTTTTATATCTATCAAGTTCATGAAGCAGTCAGACAGATAACACTCGATGCTGAATCAGTTGTATCGTGGACTCGGAAGCATGGACTACAGTTAAATTTAGGCAAAACAAAGGCTATGATTATGGGATCAGATAGTAAATTAAGAAGACTTGCTGAAGAGGAAATACCCCCTATCGTAATTGATGGAGTGGCATTACCTTATGTCAACTTGACAAAGTGCTTGGGCTTACATTTGAGTAACAACTTATCATGGAATAACCATGTATCACAAGTTACGAGGAAAGTAAATTCAGCATTGCATTCATTGAAAGTTCGCAAAAATATTTACTCAACTGATATCAGAAGACTATTGGTTTCAGCGACGATCTTGCCTCTTATTGATTATTGCTCTGTTGTGCTTATTGATGCTACTGGTGATAATGACTTAAAATTACAACGAGCAGTAAACTCTTCAATAAGATTTATCTTTGGTCTTAGACGAGATGAACATGTCACGCTTATCGTCGAGAACTAGGTTGGCTATCAGTAAATATCGTCGATGTATTTTTGCTGTGTTACTTTATAAGTTGCTGGAAGTCGGTAAACCGGGCTATCTACGAGATGCATTCTTCGAAGAAACTGATGTGCGACGCTCTAGTAGATTGGCAGCTAAAAAACACACTGTATTTAAACTACCTCACTTTGCTACTACTTATTTGGAGCGCTCATTTACAGTTACTGTGATAAGAGTGTGGGAGGAGCTACCTGATGACATTGTAAACTCAAGCAGT
This sequence comes from Cotesia chilonis, assembly GCA_018835575.1. Lineage (NCBI taxonomy): Eukaryota > Metazoa > Arthropoda > Insecta > Hymenoptera > Braconidae > Cotesia > Cotesia chilonis. The sequence continues at coordinate 215,868 of RJVT01000114.1, forward strand.
TTGGAGGTGTTTAAAAATAAAATTTTTGACCATTTATTAAATTTGGATAATTGAAAAATCTCTTGATGACTTTTAATGCTTTCAATTATTGAGAAATATACCTTAATATGTCTTTATATTTCAAATGTTATTTAGAATTTAGAGTTATTTGTTGAATCAGATAAGATTTAAAATTTACTTATTATAGCTAAAATATTTAGTAAAATGTTTAGAATTAATTTTAGTTTATGTATTTGCAATATTAATATTAAATATGTAAAAATTTTTTGTATATATTATGATTGAATATTGCCATTTGGCTTGTGCCTTGGCATGAATAAACTATCAATCAATCAATCAATCAATCTCTCTCTCTCTCTCTGTAAGTACATAAACACGCTAATTTTTTGCTCTGTTTTTGCAACATTTTTCTGCTGTAAATTGCCTCCGGGCATTTTTTGTTTCAGAAATATTGCAAGCAACAAATTGCAATCTGCAGATTGACATATAAATTTTGCTTATGTGTTCGCTGTGGATTGAAAAATAATTAAATATAAATTACTCATCATTGAAGAGGTTAAGTTGACAGTGGTTTTAGTGTACAGTGGGTTATTAGCCAAATTAGCGTCAGTTGATGTCAACTCTCACTTGAAGTTTACCAGTTCTGAAAAATATCATCTATTTGATAACTACTCTGTTGGTAAATTGTTATTCAATTTGACTTTTTTGAGACTAAATTTGGACTTATAAAAGATCTACAGTGTGTGCAACAAGGAGGTTTAAGTGACACTATTCTTGACTGGCTAATTACCTAGTGATTTACCATTTACTTTACCTTCTATCAGTGATAACTTGTCAGTAAAGTTCTATCAAATTCTTTCTGACCATTTAAATTGTTATGGCTTGAGAATTTACAAAGCACCAATAGTGTGTGTACTGAGAAGGTGTAAGTTACACTATAAATAACTGGTTATCTATCTTGTTCTAACTAATAACTTGAAACTTGATATTAAATTGTCTGGTCACCTTACAGTAATTTTACTTTTAATTTTCTGGTTATGCCATTGGTGTCTGACACATGTGTTAAATGCAAGAGACCTGTTAAATCATCTGTTATTTGTAACACTTGTCAACAGCATTTTCATCCTGGTTGTGCACGAGATTATGTAAAAAACAGGCCGCTGACTGATTGTTGCAGAAAACAATTTAACTATCTCCTGGGAAATTTAGAAACAAAAACAAGACTTGCCTCGATAAAATCTACTAGCTCTAATACCTCTTCAGTTTCCAGTTTCAAATCTGCCAGCTCTTCTCCTCTTGATCATACATTTAAAGCTCGCGGATCTACCTCACTTGTTCGTTTATCAACAGCTCGTGTATCAACCTCATTGAAATCACCTGTCACACCAAATACACCGATATCGACTGGTTCAGACTCAGTGTTTCATTCACCTATCACACCTCCAACAATGGCCCAGCTACCTTCGAATTGGTCTGAGAAGTCGCTTGACGATAAGATGACAGCTATGATGGAACAGTTTTTATCATCCAACATGTTGGTAAATAAGAAACTTGAGGAACTTAGTACGCAAATCGCTGACCTCAAAGATTCACAAGCTGCTACTGTGTCTGACCTTTCGGAAGTTAAGGATAATGTTAAAATAAATGCTGATTCAATTTCGAAATTAAACTTAGACATCAAAAAATTAAAAGAAGACAGTAAAACTAACATGAATATAATGCATAATAAACTAGCTGATCTGAGCAAACTAGTTACTCTTGAAAACAGTGCAGCTTCATCTACTTCATCTCTATTAGGAACTACTACTGAGTTGGTAATCTCAGGTATTCCTGATTTAGTGGCTGATAAACTATCACCTTCTGAAATTCCGTCCGCTGTTTTAAATGCTCTAGAGTTACCACATTTGGTCAGCGATGTTTTGAGTGTTCGTAAATTTGTAAATAAAGATAGATCTAAACAACATAAGACTACCTATCATTCCTACATTGTTGATTTGAAGTCTTCTCGAGTACGTGATTTCATTATAAGTTCGAAACGCAAGTCAAAAAATCTTTTGGCTAAAATTGTGTTTCCGGACTATGTTGATCAAAATTCCACAGTTGCTATATACGTCAATGAATTTTTATTACCAGAGACACATAAATTACTTTTACAAACTAAAGAAAAGGCTAAGTTAAAAAAGATCAAGTATGTCTGGGTGACAAGTGGACAAATTTTTGCCAAAAGAGAAAATGGCTCTGAAATAATTAAAATTAAATGTGTTTCTGATCTCACTAAACTAGATTAACAGTCAACTGATTCAACTAATAGCTCAACTAAAAATGTATCTTCATCGCTAAATGTACTTAGTCTAAATATAAATAGCCTTGTTGGCCATACTGCTCAATTCTTGAATTTGATTAATGATACTCAACCTGACATTATTATCCTTGTTGAAACGTGGTTAAAACCCTCACACGACAACAGTATTTTTTCATTGAATGGCTACAATATTGTTCGAAGAGATCGAACCTTAAAACATGCAGATACTGGTTGTTACATCCAGGGAGGTGGAGTGGCCTGTCTTGTCCGCGAGTCCTTAAAAGTCAAGATTTTACATATTTCAACTTCTGATTATTTAAACCAACCAGAATATTTAATTACCGATGTCACTTTATCCTCTGGATCTCACCTCTTATTATCCTGCATTTACAGAAGACCGAAAGGGCTATTTCTTAACGAATTCTTTGACATTTTTTCAAGATTTGCTCCAAATTTCAACAATATAATCATAGCTGGTGATTTAAATTGTAACTTGTTAGAAGATAGTTACACTGCAAGGCACCTGAAAGACTTTATTCTTGAATCATCACTGTTCTGCGTACCTTACGGAGCTACTTTTCATAAAAATAATTATGATTCTTGGTTGGATGTCATCCTGCTTGACAGTGATAGTAAATTAGTTTCGTTTGCTAAATCCGATTCTCCGTTCATTGATGGCCATGACTATTTATTTTGTAAATATAAATTAAATTGTTCAAAACCAGCACCAAAGAAAGTTACCTTTAGAAACCTAAAGAATTGCGATCATCAAGCTCTTTCAAGAACTTTGATGAACACTTTAAGAATTGATAATGCTATACTAGAGAATTCGGATCCAAATGAGTTGCTGATTATCTTCAAATCTGGTGTTTTATCTTCTCTGGATTTGTTTGCACCAGAAATTACTAAGAAGATAGTCCGTCATAGTAATCCCTGGTTTACAAAAGAATTAAAAGTGAAGTGCAAAGAACGCGATGAAATTTATAAGAAAGCTAGGAGAACTCGGGACCTAAATTTGCTTGCTCTTTTTAGAATTAAGAGAAAAAACTTAAAAGCTGAGTTAAATCATGCTCGTGAAGAATACTTAAAAACTATTCTTTCAAATCTTTCATATGGTTCATCTATTTGGAGTAAGCTTAAACATCTTGGACTAATTAAGTCTAACCCTTCATCACCGCTAAACTTTTTTGATGCTCTTGAATTGAACGAGTATTACGCAAACATAGTAAGAAAACATCCACCTTGCAGTAAAAATTTTGTTGATTTGCTGCCGATTGACTATTCAAGACAAGTCAATTGTTTATTCAAGTGGACCATGATTGACATTGTAGATGTTACTAAGGCATTGCATATTACTCTTTCAAAGTCTAAAGGGAAAAGTCCTGATGGATTGGATTTAAGATGGCTACGGGATCACCTTCCACAAATTTCACTGTTTCTTACTGCATTATTTAATAGATCTCTTGATACTGGAATATTCCCTGACATTTGGAAAATTATTTTTATTATACCTTTGAATAAAACTTCACCGCCTAGATCTCCATCAGATACCCGACCTGTTGCAAATCTATCCCATCTGGCCAAAGTGTTTGAAAGAATCATTGCAAATCAAGTGATAACCTATCTGGAGGATAACGAGTTACTCGATCCTTTGCAATCTGGATTTAGGAAACATCACAGCACACAATCAGCTCTACTGAGGCTCACTGATGATATTAGGCAGGCGATGGACAAAAATAAACTTACCATAATAGTCTTATTTGATTTGAGTAAGGCTTTTGACTATGTTGACCCCAAGATCATACTGATTGCGTTATTTGAGCTTGGTTTTTCAATGGAAACAATTATCTGGTTTTTCTCCTACTTATCAAATCGCTCTCAGTCAATACTGAATAATCTTGGGACTCCAATTCAGCTCCTTAGAACTTCATCTGGTGTTCCTCAAGGTTCTGTGCTTGGTCCAATCCTGTTTTTAATTGTCATGAATTCTGTTGTCAGATGGCTAGTGTATTGTAACCATGGTCTGTTTGCTGATGACAAATATATTTATCTACACTTCTTTATGTATCAACTACAAGAGGCAGTCAGACAGGTCAACATTGATGCACAATCAGTTGCGGATTGGGCAAGGAAGCATGGCTTGGAGATAAACTTGTCCAAGACCAAAGCAATGATCTTGGGTTCAAATAGCAAGCTGAAACAACTGAGTAACTTTGATCTACCACCTATTATTATAGATGGTGTCATAATTCCATATGTTGATACTACCAAGTGCTTGGGATTACACATCAGTAGGAACCTAAGTTGGAATCATCATGTCAAGCTAGTGGTTAGCAAAGTTAATTCAGCCTTGCATTCTCTCAAGGTTCGGAAGAACATTTTCTCAACTGACATCAGGAAATTGTTAGTATCATCCACCATCTTACCACTTCTTGATTACTGTTCCATCGTATTAGTAGATTCAACATCTGAAAATGACTTGAAACTTCAACGTGCAATAAATTGCTCAATTAGATTCATTTTTAATCTTAGAAAAGATGAGCATATAACACCTTATCAACGAGAATTGGGATGGCTTACTGTGAAATATCGTAGAATGTACTTCATGAGTTGTTACTTCTTTAAGCTACTTCAAGTTGGTAAACCCAAGTACCTACGAGATGCTTTTGTTGAGGAGACCGAAGTCAGACGTTCAGATAGGTTAGCAGCCAAAAAACACTCTCTTTTCACGTTTCCGCATTTTGCTACGACCTTCATGGAGCGGTCATTCCAAGTGAGTGTAATACGATTGTGGGAAGAACTGCCTGAAGAGATTGTCAACTCATCTAGTCTTGAAGTGTTCAAAAATAAAATTTTTGACCATTTGTTGAATTTGGATTATTAATTTTGTTATTGTAAAGTGATAAGTTCTCTGATAATTACTGTTAGATTCTAAGTGTTAAATTCTCCAACTTTGTTCTTTTATCAGCTGTTATTAATTGAAAAATTTATTGAGTTCGTTAGTTGAATCAGATAAAATAAAATAAATATAAATTTTTATATTAGATCTTTATTTTAGTTTATGTACTTATATAATTTTGCTATTATTATTGTATTTGTAAATCATATTGTATTTAAAGTTGCCATTTGGCTTGTGCCTTGGCATTAATAAACTATCAATCAAATCAAATCAAAAATCTGTGTGTGTGTGTGTGTGTGTGTGTGTGTGTGTGTGTGTGTGTGTGTGTGTGTGTGACTCGCTTATAACTTTTAAACGACTAAACCGATTTTGGAAGGGAACCTTCCAAACGACGTTCTATAGAGTTCCTTCAAACTTAGATTTCCTGTAAATTCGAACCGATAGATTTTGAAAAATTTTGAGAAAAAAAAACAAGAAAAATTTTTTTTTGAAAGTGGTTTTTTTGGAATAACATTTAAACGGCTTTATTATTCAATTTCAAACTTATCCGCCTTTAAGTTTGAAAAACTACGTTGATCGCCGTTAATCTAGTCAAAATCGGTCGATTCGTTTGGAAGATATCGTGAACGAAAGAAAACCGAAAAAATTGTTTTTTAGGAGTTACTCTAAAATACCTTGTTTGATCAATTCAAACTCACAAATTCGTTATGAGACTAAGAAAACTGCATCAAATGCTGTCAACCGCGTGAAAATCGGTTGATCCTGAAACGGAAGAGACTCTTTTGACAAAGTTTACTCGTTCTCTTTGGTCACCCCTTAATTTATTTAGGGCGTCACTGGATTTTTAGACACAGTATCCAGAAACTGGACCAGAGCATGGAGTCAATTCTGCAGGGTCGTGAGAGATTGCTAGAAAGGAAACAGAAATTATCAAAGAAATTCATTTTATAAGAAATTTTATTTAACCAACCCCATGACAATAATATTTCCCTTACAATTAATCAACACTTTACACTAAGTCCTATTCCCGTTTGGACGACGGTTTCCTATCATAGTTCCTAATCCCGACGATACCCTCTTATGGAGCGACCATACCGCGATTTATATCATAGTTACTTATTCCCGACGATATCCTCTTATGGAGCGACCATACCGCGGTTTCTAATTATTTTCCACCATTTTCCATAGTTCCATAATTTTCCATAATTCATAATTTTCCATATTTCCATAATTCCATAACTTTCATAATTCCATAATTTTCATAGTTTCTTAATTTTCATAGTTTCTTAATTTTCCACACGCACCCACAATATAATTATTATCATTCAAACACACTAATTAATTTTTTCATACTTTATTAATTAATTTTCTAAGATTATTATTTACTTTTTTTTTCAAGTTAAACCTGATTAATAATTTTTCTAAATCCAAATTAAATTTCAATTACCAAATTTTCTTTTGAATCAAGTTTCCATTTATTCCTAATACAAATTCCTTTTAAGTTAATTTCCTATTAAAATTCTTAACTAATTTACTACCGTGATCTTAATAATACAACATCAAATATTTAATACTAAGAGGTCTTCATATATCAACCAAGATGGTTTCTAAGACCAGCTTGGGAATCGAACCCACGCCTGGCCGGTGAGCCAGTTCCGAGTGCTCTATAGGCCTTGCGCCTTAGACCACTCGGCTAACATCACCGGTTTTCTATGATTTTAATGCACACAAAATTGACTGATTTTACTCAAACTTAATTACCAGAGATCAAATTTTCACGTGACACCAAAATCATGAATTAACAAAATAAAATAATTCCTAGTAAGATTAATCCAGATTCTGCCTACGTGTTTTATTAATAACCCAAAATAATTCCTGGTATTATTAATTAATTATTTAGCACTTTATTTCTGACTTGTTCTTAATTTTAACCTGACTTTTATTCGGACTTTATTCCAATTCGTTTACCAAATTTTGTTCTTAAACATTTTGTTAATTATTTCGAATATTCAGTTAAATTAATTCTTAAACTTGGTTAAATTAATTACTTAAATGTTGGTTAAATTAACGAGTACTTAAATTTTGTTAAATTAATTCTTAAATTTTGGTTAAATTAACGAGTACTTAAATTTTGTTAAAATTTGCTTAAATTAATGATTGTGACTGAACGCGAAATGGCGATGACCTTCAGCCGACTTAAGGCCTGGCTGATGCCGCTTTACCGAGAAATTATTTAGATGTATTTATTGCACCTGGAGTTTCCTTGGGGTTTTTGTCTAAAATCCCTCGACGCTATAACTCCTGGATTTCTCGTCTTTTCTTTCATTTTTCTTTTCGGTGAAGTGTTGTTTTTGGCGGCACAGTCCTTGATCACCACTCCGTCGATTTCTCCTCAGATAATATTTCTTTCTAGAACATCAAATTGGCATTAGAATATATCTCAAATTAACAAAACTTAAGCCAGCTGACATTCAGCCTAGAACGCATTAAATTTATCCAAGATTCATCGCCTCGTTCCACTAGAGCGAGCGAATCAAAAATAATTACCTGACTAAAACCTTTTTGCAATGTTGTTACTTCGATCGTTCGATCACAATGAAAATTTTACCAAAATTTGTTGGTTCGTTTCTTCTCTACTCTGTCTTTCCGACTCTCACTACACCGACACTTCCACCTCGGGGACTCACTTACGAATCAAAAATTATGCTTACAAGGGCTTAAAATCACAGCGCTCTGTGATCCGTCGATAATTAGATGAGTGCGGGTAAAAGGGCTTTTAATGAGTAACGAGCACTCCGTTACAATCCATTCAAAAGTCATTGCGGTTTGAAAATTTATCAGTGCCATTTCAAGCGCCTAGGTATGAATTTAGCGGGAAGTTGCAGGGATGACCTTTAGGGTTAACCGTTTTCCTAATTTTCTTATCGCTTTTTCGTGTCCCTCTGGCAAGAGCCTCAGTCAGCTTGGGATGGGACCTATGGGCAATAATTCAGCGCAGGAAGATTTAAGCATTCTTCCCACGTTTCCCACTTGTTAGAAAAAACCTCAATTTAAAATGAGAATCTTCTTCCGGCGTTGACACTGGTAGTAGGACTATCTTGTTTATCCGTCGAGTAAGCGTAGCGGTTGCAGTAAAGAGGTCCACAACTCTGATGAGCCTGTCGCACATTGGATGAGCTCGCGTGACTCGCGCGAACGGCTATTTCATTGGAGGATACCGCTTGTCCAAGATGAACACTGAAGATCTGATTTTGATGCCCTGAAAGGAGGTATTCCATTTGGAGTAGGCTTGATAAACCTGCAGCTATTTTGCTGACCATCTTCCCCAGAAGTGCTGCAACCTTTTCTGAATGTGTTGGAAGTAAAAGAGACAAGAAGTAGACATTTCGGTGAGATGGGCTTCTGAACTCACATTGAAAAGGGCTTCACGAATGAAATGTCCAGGGGTGAGAACTGTGAGGTTTTTGGGATCTTCTTTGAGAGCATTGAGAGGACGTGACTGAAAAACATTTTCAATTGAGAAGAGTGAGAAGTGTTGAGAAATCTTCATAGGTAAACACCGCATTGTCGATGGTTCGCCGTTAAAGATATTTGAGCAGTTTCATTGCCGCTTTGCTCTTGCCTCCCATATGTAGTGCTCCATGTGAATTGAAAATCCATTTCATTCTATTAATTGCAAGTATTTTTTGAAGTCGCTTTGCTTTCGTGAAACAACCCGTACAAAGCTTTTAAAGCTCTTCATCAGCTCCCTTACAGTTCGTGCCGCAGTCGCTGATTTTGCAGATGCCTCGCCTGAATCTGAAACTACGGAATGCTTTGAGGAATTCCTCGGAGCTGTGTAGTTCGTTCCACGACCTTGATTAAATTTAAAATTTATTGGACCAGCATAAGCTACTCCGATATTCTCAAAAACGAGTGATATTCTAACTTGTGTCTCAGGTAGTTGGCCTATTCATTGTTGTGCACGAGCACTCCTGATCTAGGTGCATGTTATACACTAGACTGGGCCAAAAAAAACGAGTATTTTTTTTCTTTAACGATACTGTGAAAATATCATTCATGATGATCAAAAAAAATTATTGTGAAAGTTTGAGTCCTTAATAATAATATTAAGGGGTGTATCGTTACGACTATAGATTTTTTAACCGTAATCGCATTTTTTACTCAAAACTCGTCAATTATCAATCTGAAAAATTTTAGCGATACGTATTCTCATAGGAAATTAAATTTCTTAGAAAAAAGCTTTCTTAGTAAATTAATGTAAAATAAGCCGTTTCCTTGTAATCGTGCCTTAAACATTGATTTATTTTTTCAATTTTGCATTTCGATTTTGAATTTTTGTAACTCCCAGAAATATTAATTTTCTTACGGTTAAAAATACTTATTTTTAAAGGAAATTTAATACTCTACAAAAAAGGTTTCTTAACATTTTTAATTAAATTCACTCCTTTCAAAGTTATTCGACGTTGAAGTTAAATTCAAAAATAATTTATCGTTTTTTTCGCGTTACACATGATTTTTTCCATTTGATTGAAAAACTTATAACTCAAATATTGAGAATAACTTTTTTTTATTGGACTACTAAATTTTTTTTTATAAAATCATAATTTATCAATGTATTATTTTGCTTTTTAACGATTGGTTATCTACATAAATTCATTTTCACTGAATTTAAGTAACTCTAATAATAAAAAAAATTCGGTTTCTTAACTATAAGTTATTTATTTGACTACTGACATACTTTCATTTACAGAAAAAAAAATTGAATAATAAGTCAAAACAAATAGAAGTGATAAAGGAGATAAAAAATCATTTTATTTTCACTTATAATTTATATTTAAAAAAAAATGCTTATGATGCTTTAATTATTATTAAATTATAAAGAATGATCAATTGAAAAAATAATCATTCAATCAAATTACTTTTATTACAATTTGGGTATTTTTTCCGATGTTCACTAACGGCTAACAACAAATATTGAAGTTGTTCTTCGTTTTTAGTGAGACACCTGTTGTAATCTTCAATTAATGATACACCACGCTCTGCAACATCATTGACGACAGCTAATTTTTCGAAAAATTCTTTACACACTTGAAAACTATCGTTTTTGGACCAATTGCTTATATCTTCATCGATAAAATCATACGGCAAATCAAATTCTTTGAATATGGTGAGCGATTCTACAGAAATGAAGTCACTGATATCTTTTTCTAGTAATTCATCTGAATCGCTTGCTACTTCATATTTTCTGGTTTTAGTATTTGAAGATTTTTTATTTATTAGGTTTTCAATCATTTTTTTCTTCACAGTCAGGTCAATCGAATCATCAAATAGAGACATTATGGCTAATTGATCACTCAAATACCATAAATGTCTCACCATTTTCTTGAGAGCAGCTTGCGATACGGTCGAGTTTATTTTTTTATATAATGTCAATTGCTGCATCAAAGTCAGATCATTATTTGGAGCCAATATTGCCGAGGGTGAAGTAAACCAAGCTTTTATATAAATTGTAACAATGAAAATACAAACATGACGAAGATTATTTAATTCGCGAACCATCATCTTAAACTCTGTTCGAAAAATAAATATTTTTAAACAATAAATCGCCTTCGACATCCAACGAGCATGACTCATTGCTCCCGGACATTTAAAAGTATAATTATCTTTTGGCGTAGCTCCCAAGAAAATAGATGACAACTCCAAAAATTCTCGATAGTCATTTCTTGGAAGAAATTTCTGCAAAAAAATTATAATAATTTTCTGTTATTTTTCAAAGGTAATATCTTTACATGACAACTGGAGATTTTAAGTTGTGTACCCAAAACATGGTCAACTTAAATCAAGAAAATTATTGAAAAAACATAATCTTGTCTAAAATGAAAATTTTCTTTGACCAAAAAGTTTTTTCTGTTTACTTTTACAAATCAAATAACATACTCAAATCATACCTGCGAATAATTGTCGATAAAACTTAATAGTTCATCTTTTTTGTCTAATAGTTTATTAGCCACTATCTCATCGTTGATGCCGGCGTTATATTTGGACGTGTTGATTTTATTCCAACCGATTTTAAATCGATTAAAAAATGGAACGCTCGGACCTGATTGTACTGGCCAGTAAGCTTCAAAAACGCCTTTTATGACTAGTTCAATTATATGATGACGACATGGTAACCATATAAGCTTTCGTTTCAGAATTTTCTCAAGCTCGACGCCAGCGCCATGATGAATTCCTATAGATTAGAAAGATTAAGATTTAATTAGAAACACAAATGGCAAATCAAGGGATTTTTTATTTTGAATTATATTACTCCTATAAATTCTAAAAATATAACAATCAGTGGAGTTATATTTTTCTTATAAAGTGTATTTTTAAATATTATCATCTGACCATAGAAAACTTTATTTTTGGCAAAAAAAAAAAAAACTTGTCGATTTTTAGAAGTTTTTAAAAAAATTGATCTTAAGTATAATTTTTCTCTATTTTGTCAAATCTGAGTTTTTTTGAAGTAAATAAGACTAATAATTAAAATTTACCCGTATTGGTTGCTGCAGTATCAAAACATATCGCTTTAATATAATTACTGACACCCCACTGCTCCATAGTTGAGTGTACAGCTAAAGCTTGCTCAATCCCAGATCCTGCATTAATTTTTGGAATACCCAATAGCTGTTCACTGCCAGACGATGTTAAAAGAACTGGAAGTCTATCTACTGTCTCTGTCCCAACAATATCACTTAGCAGTTTACCATCCCAATGGACCACATAGTTGTCATTGAATTTTAAGTCTTCTTTTAAGCCTTCAGCAATTTCTTTCCGATGGATTATACGGTGTCGTTGAATAGTTTTATAACTCAAATTCACATTCCGAGTATCGAATCCCACACTTTTTAAAGTAGCTGCCAAAATATATGTGGCACTTCGGCTACTTACATTACCACGATCAAGTGCAGCAGCTAATTCTGGTGTCATAATATTCATTTTTAGTGTCTGTTTTTCTGTTAAAAAATCTATTTCAAAGTCAGACACATTTGAATTTTGGCTCATAAATGAATCTGACTTTGATTGCAACTCCTGACTAGATGTTGTAGCATCACAGTCATCATTATTGTTATAATCACGAGAGCTGTCGACTGAAAAATATGAATTATTTTGACATTGTTAAATAAAAAATACACTTCTCACAAAAATTAAAGGAGCAAGAAAAAAATCCAAATATTTGAGGGATTTTCAACAGGCTATAAATTGTAAAAAAATTGTCGGACAGAAAATAAAAAAAAAAAATTGCAGCTCTTAGTATCTAATTTTTGGATTTGAGTTCCAAAAATTTTTTTTCGAGTAATTATAAGAAAACTACCGAGAAAAAAATTTTCAAAATTTTTTTTGTTTTTTTTTAGCCTACGGACTTCGAAAAAAATTTTTTGACTTAATCTCTATACGGACCAGATAACTTGTTCATTTAGCTTTAATTCGTTCGTTTAAAAACCTCGATATGAGAATTTCTCACTGAGATATCGGTGTTTGAATGGAAAGAGATCGTTTTGTCTTTGATTATCAATATCTCAGCAACCATTGATCGTACAGCAAATTCAAGGTGGGTTTTGAAAACTTAAATAAATTCTCTACAAGAATTAGCTATTGATTTTTTTAAAAAAATTTTTTTCTCAATCATTACATGAATTTAAAAAAGCAACAAAAAAGGGCTTTTCGTAGTTTTTTGAAAAATCAAGCGCCTAATCAAAAATATCGCGGGCTAAATAATCAGAAAAGTTCGTAGGCTAAAAAAAACCAAAAAATTTTCGAAAATTTTTTTCTCGGTAGTTTTTTTTTGATTACTCGAAAAAAAATTTTTACAAAAATTTTTGGAACCAGATCAAAAAATTAGATACTAAGAGCTGCAATTTACTTTTTCTTATTTGCTGTACGACAATGTTTTTACAAGTTACAGCCTGTTGAAAATCCCCCAAGTCTTTGAATTTGTTTCTTGCTCCCTTAATTTTTGTGAGAAAAGTATGATTACAATTACACATGTTCGCAAGACGATTAACTACTAAAATATTATTTTTGTGTAAGAAATATGCAAAAAATAAGTTATAAAAATTTACAATCGTATCATAAATAAAGTTCATTGTACGGAAAGAAAGGTTACATCAGCCAAATAAATTTTAAGAAAATCTGAGTTTTTTCGAGCGTGAAATAATTTTATTGGCCTAAAAAAATTCGACTTAAATCAAAATATTTTAGTTTTCTTAAATATTTTCATCAGTTGAGAAAATTGATTCTTTAACGAAGAAATATTTCTTTTCTTTTCGTAAAACTTAAAAATTCATTCAATAAAATAATTTACGTAAGTATTTATTAGAACAGTAACATATTATTAGCACAGTAGAAATTAGTTATTTTGACTTATTTATTGAATTATTGTTAATGAATACGTACCTATCGCATCTATTTCCATTATCTCTTCATGTTTTTCAACTGAGATATTATTATTATTTTCTTGAAGATTTGAAGACATTGGAAGTTGAAAAGCAATGTTATTCTTTCTATCCAGACCTTTTAAACTATTCTTCCCAGCGATGTCAAATAATTGTTCGAGTTTTTTTTCAAAGCTATTTTCTCTTTGTTTTTGAGCACGTGATTTTTTTTTCCGATTGCACAGTAAATATTTCCACTTTTTGAAAATACTGATTATTTTCTTTACAATGTTGCAAAAACCGGAAGTTGGAATCTGTAAATTATTCCAGCAGTCTTGAACGATACTAGCAGTTTTTGAAGCACTTTCATAAATTTTTAATTTCAGAACTTTATGTTGATAAAAAAATAACGATAAAATTTCTTTGACAGTCGGAAGTTTACGGTTATTAATTTTCTCAATGGGAACACCAATTAAATAAGTTTTCTCCAATGACATATTGGCACTATTTTTATCAAATCGAACTTAAACGTAACAAAGTAACGTACTGAAACAATTTAAAAACACAGAATTAACTGAATACTTATTTTGTAACACTGTAATTAAGGTTAAAGTGATTTTTACGACGGAACAATAACATAAAATAAATAAATTCAAACAATCAATTACAATTGAACAATATAAAGAGATAAAGAAGAAAATTATATACAAAATAATAAACAAATACGCAATGAAAACTCAAATTTGCGTAGACAACGTTTAAGTTACTTTGCACAATTAAGAATAAAATCAAAGTAATTATACTAGAGAGTATTTCCTTTGTTGAACAATGCAATGATAGAAATAAGGTGGTGGGAGTAAAGATAGGCTATGTTTTCAGCTTCGGTAACAGATTAGGGAAAAGCTCAAAATACCTCGCAGCGCTGTAACGTGAAAAATTCAAGGTCATTTTAAGACGGTCGAATTCGCTAATGAACACTTACAAATGTAACGGTGGAGGGGGAGTACATTAAACTGCGACTGTATTGAGATTAAAAAAGACAAAACAATAAGAGAACTGAAAACGGAAGTTTAAAAGTGCAAGTTTATAGAAAAAAGTATATCCCTACACAAATAAATAACTTATAGTTAAGAAACCGAATTTTTTTTATTATTAGAGTTACTTAAATTCAGTGAAAATGAATTTATGTAGATAACCAATCGTTAAAAAGCAAAATAATACATTGATAAATTATGATTTTATAAAAAAAAATTTAGTAGTCCAATAAAAAAAAGTTATTCTCAATATTTGAGTTATAAGTTTTTCAATCAAATGGAAAAAATCATGTGTAACGCGAAAAAAACGATAAATTATTTTTGAATTTAACTTCAACGTCGAATAACTTTGAAAGGAGTGAATTTAATTAAAAATGTTAAGAAACCTTTTTTGTAGAGTATTAAATTTCCTTTAAAAATAAGTATTTTTAACCGTAAGAAAATTAATATTTCTGGGAGTTACAAAAATTCAAAATCGAAATGCAAAATTGAAAAAATAAATCAATGTTTAAGGCACGATTACAAGGAAACGGCTTATTTTACATTAATTTACTAAGAAAGCTTTTTTCTAAGAAATTTAATTTCCTATGAGAATACGTATCGCTAAAATTTTTCAGATTGATAATTGACGAGTTTTGAGTAAAAAATGCGATTACGGTTAAAAAATCTATAGTCGTAACGATACACCCCTTAATATTATTATTAAGGACTCAAACTTTCACAATAATTTTTTTTGATCATCATGAATGATATTTTCACAGTATCGTTAAAGAAAAAAAATACTCGTTTTTTTTGGCCCAGTCTATTATACACCATTGGATGAACGACTTGATCGGAGTTCTGCCTCCAATAATCCAGCAGCGTCTTCGTACATAGTTAAAATTGAGCTGGGTGCCTCCATGGAAAGTGAATGCGTTAGGGTCTGCGATAATAAAGCGTGAGAGTGCATACGCACCTACCATGAAATTAAATTCTGCACGGAACTGTGGCAACGTCGCGTTATTATCATTCTTATTTATCCTATACCTATAATACCACTCAACTTATGTACAGTTCATATGCGCAGTAAATGTAAACAACTTGCTATTGTTATTGAAATAAACAAATAATTATGGGGGATCAAATGCGTTATAAAAGAAGATTCTTTTAAAAAAAAGTATTCAACAAAAAAATTAAAATAACAAATGCTTTACTAGAAAAAAGAAAAGGCAACGATTTGTCAACAAATACTAGTAAACCTAACCTATCCAAAGGCTTTCGTGTGGTGGATTTAGAATTGTTAGACAAAACATTAAAATGTGTAAAATTTTTTGAAGTACTTTGCCTTGATAATATTGTACATGAACAAAATTTAGGGCTGAATTCAATCTTAAAAGTTAAGTGCACTAAATGTGATATGATAACACTAGTTCCAACGGGTAAAACTCATCGAACAGCTGATAATAATTCTAATCACTAAGACATTAATACAGGCGTAGTTCTTGGTAAGTTAAATAAATATTCATATTTAATTAATATTAATTTAAAAAATTTGATAATTTAAATTTACTATAAAACAATAATAGTTAAATTTATATATGAAAGTTTCAATACTAAAATACATATATTTATTACAGGTGCTATACACGCTGGCTATAGCTGCGCTGGATTAAAAAATATTGGCATGTGTCAATATTCCAACAATATCGCCACAATTATTTAAAAGATATGAAAGAGAAGTTAGTCCTGCAATCGAAGAAGTTGCTAAAGAGATTTGTAAAAGAGCTGCCGAGGAAAAGCGATAACTTGTCCATGAAAATATAGACAAGTTGTGTGAATTATTGTAAGTTTAATTAAAATTAACAGAGCGACGGAGTAACAATTTTTTTTGTTTATAATTTTTTATTGATCATATGAGGATGATTTGAATTCTCAAAAAAGATCTCAAAAATAATGTTTTAGTTATGCATTGGCTCAAAATGTAGGTGATAGCAAAAATTTAGCAAAAGCTATACGTAATATACCTAATCATTTGTACGATAACCACGATAATTGTGGATCTTGGTGTTGTCGTAGAAGTGGCTCTGGGAAACAAACAATTTTGCTTACAAACCTAACTTTATTCGATAAACTATCAGCTGTATGTAAGAAGTACGCTGCTAGTACAAGTAAATTTTCAATTCCTGTTTCGAACCAAGCTAATGAATCATTCAATAATATAATGGCTCATGAATCGCCTAAAAATATTTGCTACAGCAAAAGCGAATCATCAAGTTATCGTCTCGCTAGTTCTGTGAGTACCAAAAATGATGGCGATTCCTGTATCAGTGGAATTAGACAAAAACTAAAGTTGTCACTAGGGCTATACACTTCGCTTTATGCAGAGCTGTCAGATGATAAACGAAAAAAACGTGCATTAGATGCAAAGCAGCCGGTTGCCAAGAAACGTCGTGTCATTGTAACTCAAGAACGTGAGAAATTGTGAAAGAGGACTAAAGATTCCGAAGGAGTTTGTGACAGGGAATTTGAATTCCCGCGGGGATCAACTTTCCAGGTAGGAGAGAATTTTCTAATCACACGTCACCTATTAGAAACTAAGAACACTTAAAGATTCTAACTGTAAATTCGTAAACTAAAATGTGGTTAGTATCAATTAATTCCAGCAGATAGCGTGTGGATAGAAAATTCTCTCCTACCTAGAAAGTTGACTTAAATATTTGATAGTGCAAATTAAATACCGATTGGATTTACTCTTGAAGTAGTATCTGTTTCCAACAGCAAGTGCATTTCATTTTGCTGTTGATGTTTTGACTTGCTCAACTATGAGTGATTCGATGCCCATCAAAGTATTTTCGTGATGAAAATATTATTTTAAAAAAATTTTTACAAAAACATGCATTAATTCTTTTTTATAGTTTTATTTTCAATTTTCTTTAATTCTGATAAGTAATTTTTTTGAATAGAACTATTCTCTTCTTTTCCTGTCAAACTGAATAAGTCTTATCAAGTCTTAATAACTCTTTGAGAAAGTCCGAAATTACAGGGAAAATTTGACTTTTGAAGAGTTTTGCTGAATTTTGACGACTTATGAAGTCTTTCCTTTACTTAGTTAGGGATGTGAAGACTTTCGAAAAGTCTTATTCAGAGTTATAAAGACTTTTCAAGAGTTTTTTCTGAGAATTATTTCCACAAGGGCTGAATTTAATTAAGTTAGTTCATTAAATGAAATTGTGGATGAATTATTGGATTTATAAACATGATTAATAACAAATTATCAGAAAGTTATTAGTTAAATTTAGTGAAAATTAAGAATAGAAATCAGGTCGAGAAATTTGTAAAAGAAATTTGAATTAATAACTGTTTATGAAGAAACTTAGATAAGAAAATTTGGCGAAATGAATTAGTAAGAATTGATTTATGAATTGGGAATGAAAATTAGGTAAATGAATTTAGTAATAAAATTGGCAAGGAATTAAATTAGTGAATTTGAGATTTTGTATTGAAGAAATGTAAGTGTGAAATTTTGATAATTAAGTTGAGTTGTAATTAAGGAATTTTGAGTAATTACAGAATTGAGAAATTAAGTTAGCGTCCGGTGGACGATGTTTTATATAAATTGATAAATAATATTTTAATTGAAAATCCGTCAGGATGACGTTGGATGAGGTTAGTTGATAGTCCGTCAGGTTGACGAGGAATTTAGATGTAATTGATAGTTCGTCGGTTAATGTGGAAAATAGGTTGTTTGATATTCCGTCAGGTTGACGAGGAAAATTTAGGTATTTCAAGGTATTTCGTCAGAGTGACGAGGTTTAGAAATTAGAGATAATTGACATTAGTTCTAAGATTTTCTGACAGTGCCGGCGTAGGTGAGAGGTTCTCACGATTAAGTTAGTTTATAAGTTAATTAATTGAAAGTTGTTAAATTTGATCGATAAAATTGAATAAATAATTTTATTTGTTTTCAATAATTTTCTCAGTATTATTTACAGCCCTCTCGAACTTCTCACGACCCTGTCTTTCCCCTCTCATGCATTCCCGGTTTCTGGGACACCGTGTCTAAAATCCCAGTGGCGCTCTTTTCAAGGAGAAAAGGGGTGACTAACTGGACCTCGGCGAAACACCCTGGTTACAAGTTCAATATAAATCTAACTGTGGTCGGTCGCAAAGCGGTAAAGATTTTGAAGCCTTTAACGAATTACTACTTAAAGGTCCAAATATTCAAATGTCACCAGAGACATGCAATTTAGTTTTATTTTTATTTAGAAACCTCGGGCTTCCGTAAAAGTGACGAAATTCTTCAAATTGCAGCATCTTGTGAAGGACGAAAATTATGTGTCTATATTAATCCTATAAAAATAATTGACGATAAAGCTTCTGCGCATACTGGATTAAAAAATATCAACGGTGATTTATACTTTCACGCTAAAAAAAGTAGAATCGTTGCCTCTAAAAAAAGCTCTCCAGAGTTTTTTAATGTTTTTGAAAATGTCACCCAAGCCTTGTTTACTTGGTGCACGTAATGTAACGTTTGACAAATCGCATTCATCGCGTTCTATTTTGAAATGCTCGATGGTACCTGCCTTCAGTAAAATCGCAGGATTTTACTGAAGGCAGGATTTTATTTGAAAATTCGCGCTATTTCTCTTTGCTCCGACATTTTAATTGTAATAACGTTGCCACAAAGTTTCCATGCCACTAGTCACCATATCCCCTCTACAGAAAATAATCACTAAATCAAGTTATTTATTTCAATTATTTATCGAAACTACACGGCAAATGATTCCTATTTTTTTTTTATATTATCAAAATACAGTATTCTAAGTAGTATTAGTTTTTTATAGTGATGGTGGAAGTAATTCATTGATAAATAAAATTAAATTGGTCATTTTCCCACGCTTTCATCATGCTACGTGTACCAATTATGTCATTTGTAATTGCAAATATCTCAGGTTTGGTACGGTAAATCATCTTCAAATTTTTACAACATATGTATTAAACATTCAATAGCTTATATTCTGAGTTTTAAGAAATTCTTGAAGTATTGCATTCATAACCGTACTACCTTAATCATTGGGTGACATGTTTAACGACAATATCTGGAAATAAATTGTAGATTTAACGACGTTTTAAATTTTAAATAGCAGATTTGACGACATGATTACTTTTCCATATTATTCCTTATTATATCTTATTGTCCGTTACTCTGGGATATTCTTATCGAAAAAGAACCGTGCGTATCATGTACAGGAATAGCACTGTGCTTCTTACCTACATTGAAAAAATATATATGCGCATGTATGCTGATGAAAATACATTTATGTCGCACATATAAAATAAATACGCAACATACTTTTTTTGCCCCTGTATATGCAGCATATGTTTTTCTTCAGTACGGGTATATAAGCAGGTTGCATTCATAATTATATAAGCAGGTAACTTCACAACAGTAACAATAAAGTTTTATTTCTAAAAATTATGTAATTTATTTACAGCCGTAAGATGGGCGGCGGAGTATGAAGGTCTACCTATGTTTACAAGCTAAAAATTTTTTTCATGATGTAAACTTTATCATGTGAAGTGTATATTTTCTCTTAATATCCCTTATTATTCCTTGTAGTCCGTTACTCTGGGATATTCTCATCTAAAAAAAACTGTGCATTTCACATACGATAATATCATTGTGCTTCTTACATAAGCAGGTTCCTAACTTCATAACAATAAAAATAGAGTTTCACTTCTAAAAATAATATAATTGATCATATAATTTATTTTAATAACTGTAACAGAGTTGTTTTTTATCCAATTGGCCCCTACTTAATTAATAATGAAAACAAAAAAAATTAACAACAACCAGAATAATTATTAGGGCGCCACCGCGTTTTTTTTCAAGGTTTCTGGAACCAGTCTAGAACTAAGAAACTTATCTTAGGGTTAGAGATCGTGGAGGAAGGTGCTGTTGAATGATAAAATTTTAATTAACAATATGGCCAATATTTATTAACAATAACAAAACATAACAAATTGAGCACTCATACACTCAGACTATAATCACTTAAAACTATAGCCTAACTAACGGCTAACCAGAACTGTTTAATTACTTTGCACAAAGACTGCAGTGTGACAGGGATCGTCTAGCGTAACTATCTATTAACTTTACGAATATTATAAATGAATTTTCACCTCAAGGTCGGCTCAATGACTCTCGGGTATAAATCCCCATGAAAATCACTGAGTTCGAACTAACAAATATCGAATCTTGATTAAATAATAATAGAAATTGTCGATTAAATGATCAAATTAATAAATGCAGAGGAGAAGTAAATCCAATATCAGGTAGACCGCTGTCCACTTCTTTCCCACGGAGTAATTATTGATACCTTGACGAATAAATCGACGATCTAACTCACTGCTTGAGGATGAAGTCCTAGTTGTTGTTGGCTTTCTTCGTCTCGTCACTACTCCGGGGATCGGTCCTTCTTGATTTCCGCAGGACTTTCTCTGGCGGTCACACCACTTCTCCTTTTTACAGTGCACAGCTCACCTATAATAACTCAAAACTACCCCCTTCTATTCTCTCTTCAGGTCCGAAGATCGACACGTGCCAGTGCTGCATCGAATAATTATCGATGTCCGGCGACTTATCGACTCACGGTAATTTTACCCTGTTACATAACAGTAAACAGTACAAATAATTTTAACAAGTTAATTAGGTGAATGTGTTATGTCCAAGGGCGTTTTTAGAGCGGTAGCGTAAACGGTGGAGGTTTGGACTAACGAATTAAAGAATACGCAAAGGAGGTTTTAATTCCGTTGTTTTAATTATTTATGTGGGACGTTTTCGAGATATGAATTTACCACGCCTTCGTTTGAGACTGACGGATTTTTATGAGAGTAGATGTACTTACTCTTTGCAGGATTTTTAGTTATTACCGGATCCGTGATTCCGGGGCTGTTGTTAGCGCCTTTTCCTGGATTGGGCCCTCAGATTGGTCCTTGCAGCGGATGGATTAGGATGGAATTGGGCTGCTTATTTTTACGGGCTTCTTATTTTACGAAATGAATTGATTCGAACGAATTTCACTTCTTTTTGATATTTATTTTTATAGACACTAAAACTTTTACACTTTCACAAATATGAATTTTAACGCAATTTAATTAAATGAATTTTATTTATTTGATTGAGCTAACGTCCTCCAGTCCCCCGTAGGGTAAAGTGCGCAAAACTAGCTTTTAAGAAATTTTGAATAACTTACTGACCGGATTCTCGCCTAAGTGCAGAGCAAATTAGAACTTTGAGAATACGACTCTCTAAGATACTTAAAATTAATACGTGGCCTGCCGGTTAAACCGCGTCCAAACTTCCTTTAAGTGCAGTGCAAATTAAAGCAAAGGACTCTACAAGGCACGGGCCCGTCAGTTAAACGCGGAACTCAAATTAACTGAGCAAAGACAAGGCGTTGGCTGTTGATCGCCTTTTTAAATACTCGCGGTGCTGAGATTGCAGAAGTCCCCGCTAGTCAACCAGCAGTCGCGTAGCTTATATTTT
The DNA here is from genome assembly GCA_018835575.1 of Cotesia chilonis. Classification (NCBI taxonomy): domain Eukaryota; kingdom Metazoa; phylum Arthropoda; class Insecta; order Hymenoptera; family Braconidae; genus Cotesia; species Cotesia chilonis. Next base: position 238,051 of record RJVT01000114.1, read on the forward strand.
ATTGTGGCTTTCGCGCATGGAGAAGTCTTCCATCTGCGCGGGTGATTTAAATTTAAAGAAAAATTTTGGGGTGGACATAACAAATGCATTACAAGAAACTCATTAATTTTTCATTTTGTTAAATTTTTATGAAATTTAATAGCAATGATACTCTTTAGATCGGCATCTATTTCGATCTGATCGGTCAAGCCGTTCAAAAGTAATAAGAGGTTTACACACATACACACATACATACAGGCGCACGGAAACCTTTGCGGGAATAATCAGGCAAGCTTCCTGTGACCTTAAAACGTCGAGATCTGATGGAAACTCGATTTTCGCAAAACAGTGTAAAACCAATAACTTTCCGAATTTTCAAAAATTTTTAATTTTTTTTAGTGGGAAATTAAAAAGTCAATACCCCTTTCCGCGTTTTCCGAAAATCGTGTGTAAAAGATCGAAATTCGATGAGGGGTATGGTCTTTTTTCTTAATTTCATTAAAAGGAGATCAGTAGAATCACGGAATGCAGCAGCGGAAACGCGTCAAAAATGATTAAACGATGGTTTTTTAAATTTCCTAAAGTTGTTCCGAAAAAAATTTTTTCTGAAATTTTTTTTTCTTGGAAAATTTAAACACTTTCTGGAATAAATATGTGGAAAAAGCTTGGACACAAATTTTTTTTTCATTTTTAAAAATTATAAACTTTTCGTTTTCGATGACTCCCGAACAAATCAACCAATTGATACGGAATTGATGGCAATCGACGTGGTTTCTCAAGTTCAAGAGCGAATTAGTTTTTGCAAGTGATCGATAGAGCCATTTAAGATAATTTAAAAAAAAAAAACAATTTTCTAGAAATTTTGTTTTTGAGATTCCTCAAAATGTAGATAACGGAATTAGTTCAAATTTTTAGAAAATTTAAGGGCATCAATACTCTTTAGATCACCACTAAGTTGGTTCCGATCGGTTCAGCCGTTTCGAAGTTATAAGCGATTTACATAGTACAAAACTAATTAAAGAGTTTTTAGAGCAGCTTTGAACATTTTTTTTTAATTTATATATTTTACCATTATTATAACTTATACCGTAAATCTGCCATAAAATATATTAATTAAAAAAAATTAATAATCTAAATTTGTCGATTCTTATACATAAAAAACCTAGTGACCGTATAACAGAATTATCACTGATTTGGCTTTACTTGATTCTATTAAGTCAGATCCGATCTGACAAAATTATATCAGAACATATCAAAAAGTTATAAACGGGCATATCAAATTATGTCAGGCCATGTCAAGCTATATCAGAATATATCAATAAGTTGTAAATAGATATATCAAATTATATCAACCCAGATCAAATTATATCAGGTCAGATCAAGCCGTATGATTCCTGATCAAGCTATGTCAGACCTGATATCTCCAATTTTCATATAAGGTCATCTGTTTATATTAGGTTCTATCCAAAATTATACATAAACATATCAGATCATATCAGGCCTGATATGGCTATATCGAAAATTTTGATAGCTATATCTAGATAGTCTAGAGTCACCTAAGTATCATGAGCACATCTAATTTTGCTGCTCCGATTCAGAACATATTTCTGCTTTTATTTTCCCTAATAAGTCAAGCATTAGCACAAAAGGATACCAGTGATATCAGCAATGAATTAAATTTAAACTCACAGAAATGTGATGATAATGCTGCATCGAAGGGCCGGGTAGAGTAGAGTACGCTTGCCCTGAAAGATAAATAAATAGGCCCGGTGGCCCACAGGCTGGATCAGGAACCCCGTGAGACGCCAGATAATTTCTTTAAAAATTACCAAAAATGAAAATCAACCAAGGGCCGCGCCGAGCAATCAATCAGCGATCCGAACTTGCGGGAAAGAAATAAGCTATCAAGGCAGGTGAACAGAAGCGCTGGTTCAATTGTTAAACAATGAGTATCGCTTGTAAATAAGTACTATATACCCCTTTTTCTGTAAATATTTCCTCTTTAATTGGAAAATGGATGTGAATAAAGAAGGTATAGCAGGATTGAGCAAGCGAGCACAAAGAAAGTGTGTAAAGAAAATCAAGAAATGAAAGTAAAATTGAAAGTGAAAGAATTTATTTTAAATAATATAAACAATAAATTTTGTTTAAATAATATAATTTATAACATCTGATTCGATAACGCAAATAATAATATAATAATCTGTAACAGTTTTACCTGCTCAGGTTGGCCCCTAATTAATTTTATAAATAAACAATCAAAACTAACAAACAATATAATTATTAGGGCGCCACCAGGATTTTTACTCACGGTTCCTGGAACCGGTCCAGAGCTGAGAACTCTTATCTTAGGGTAGAGAAAGTGGAGAAAGGTGCTGCTGAATAATAAATAATTAACAATATATCGATATTTATTAACAATAAAAATTAACAAATTTAACAATTTAAGCGCTCACTCACACACACTATAATTAATTTATTATCTAACGAAGCGGAGAATAACTGCGAAATAAACGATATTTACAAACGAACCTCCCAACGACGATACGATGACTAGACGGACTTTTTCTAACAAACGGTCTCCCACACCTGTCCTTAACCTAATGGGCTTTTTCTAACAAACGGTCTCCCACACCTGTCCTACAACTAAGCTTAAAATTATAAGTCCACCGGACTACCAAAACGAACTAACTTTCCACATTTTTATAACTTAAAATTAAGTCCACCGGACTATCAAACTTAACACTATTAACACTCTCCATCACGCATAACCCGTACAATTCTTCACACACATAACCCACACTTTGCTTAATTGAATTTTATAAACTTAAATTAAAAATGAATTTAATTTAATTACAATATTATTAAATTAAAATTATTCAATCATTAGTATTTAATAGTAGGATAACTTTTAATTAACAACCAATTTCAATTAACTTTGAACTAATATCCAACTTTCAATTTCCAATTGTAAATTTTAACTCTGTATTAAAGTATTAAAATAGCTTAAAATTCCTAAGTCATTATTTCGAACGAGAGGCTTAATACCTTGAATTAACTTTTGCTAAATAAATTAATCACAATATAAATTTTTACAATCAAGTTCAAAATTACTAACACAAGTTTAATTAACTAATTCTGACTAAATTTTCCTGTGACCTTTTTGACTCAAAATAACTAATTCTTTGGACTTAATGTCCACGCCAATAATTATTAATTGTCGGTAATTTTAATTTAATTACTTCACGGACTTAATCCCAAAATTTTACTAAATTCACACGTGATAAAATAGTTTTATAATATAAAATATTTTTAGTAAATAATTCCTAATATAATATTCTTAATAATTTTCTAATCGTTTTATCAATTATAAAAAATTCGACACAAGTCGAAATATTCAAATTTTATTTGCTAGAACATTCGCTAGCTAAGTTTTACTTGACCTTGGGTATTGGAATTTACTGCGACACAAAAATGTACTGACGCTCGACCAAAATCTCACGAATAAAAGTTTGTCGGTTATTTTCCACGTGACAAAATTACTCAATTTTTCTTAAGTTAATTATTATAAAAATTATAACAATAAATTTCACAAATTTTACGGATGTTAATTAATTAATTGATAATTTTTTAGTTGTTAAATTTTTCCCGCAAGGTCGATTGAGAGATTTTCGGGTATAAGCCCCCAGGAAAATCACTAAATCCAAAACTAGCAATTGTTCAACTATTATTTATTAAAATAATCGTCGATTAAACGATCCAATTGATAGTTAAATAGGAGAAGTAACTGGGTATTGGGTAATCCGCGGTCCACTTCTTTCCCACAGAGTAATAATTGATACCTTGACGAACAAAACGATGATCTAACTCACTCGTTGAGGATGAAGTCCTAGTTGTAGTTGGCTTCCTTCGTTTCGTCACTACTCTCGGGAACGGACCTTCTTGATTTCTGTGGCACTATCTCTGGCGGTCACACTATTTCTCCTTTTTCCACTGCACGGCTCACCTATTTTAACCCAAAACTACCCCCTCCTATTCTCCCCTTAGGCCCGAAGATCGAGACGCGCCAGTGCTATGTCGAATAATTATCGATATCCGGTGACTTATCGATTTAGGGTAATTTTACCCTGTTACAAATCCATGAAATAATTATTAAATTCCGTAACAATTAATATCACCAACGATATGACCAGATTACACGGGCGTAATGATAATAATAAACAATATTAGTAAACGATAATAATGAATAGTAAAAATTCAAAAGGTTCGAGTCACAGGACACAACTAGGATGTCAACCGCCGCGGAATTCCCGGGGGGGGGGGCTACCTACGTTCAATCCTAATTTGCAATGAACTAACGTTTGACTAAAAATTATCACTTATGAATAAATGGCACAATCGGCCGTGAAAGAGTAAATCAAAAATTGACTACGTAAAAATAGCGGCCCCACGTGGAAGTCGGCGTCGATTCACGCCCGGGAAGATTTCGACAATTTCTCCGTTGGAATAAATGTTGAGGACTTACCACTAAATTTGGCTAACTTCCTCAGCGAAAGGACCCAGAGCTCAATGTGATAAATAACTATTCAATTACAATTTAATTTTACAAAGAAAAATGCCCAAACACGGCGGTGTGTTTCTTAGGAGAATGCTCCTGTGACTACCTGTTGATCAGTGTGGCCAGATCGTGCGATTTTTTTACCCCCACTTTGTACCGCTTTTAATATAGTCAGATGAGAGTGTCCTACAAAGTGGGGGTAAGAAAAGAGCACGATCTGGCCACACTGCTGTTGATTTTTTGGTTCGCAACATGCTGCCGACACGAGGCTATCGACCTGCCCTCTTAAGGCACTGTCTGTCACTTCAGACTACTGCCGGTTATTTTGAAAAGTCCGAGCTCCACTGAAGGATTTTTATTTTACCCTCACGGGACGTGACCCGAGTCGGCTCCTACCCATGTGCTCGTTAATAATTATTTTATCATTAATCTTAACAATTTCTCCCTATCAGATAATTAATTATCTTAAATCAAACGTGAGTCCAAGCAAAACAAATTGGGAAACGAGCGTTAAATACACCTGTCAATAAAGATATTAATATATAATCAATCATGTTACTACTTTCTTTTGAAAAAAGACCTTAATTTCATTAATTAAATTTAAAGTTATAAATATATTATAAATTAACTCTGATTTTAAAAATAAAAAAAAAATAAAAAAAAACAGAAAAATGAAATAATAATCATAAAATGCATAGAAAAAAAAATTAAGAAAAAAACCTGTTTGTACAACCGGTTAAATGTATTTCAGAGAAAAATACAATTTTATGAGCATTATACGATTATTTTATGATTAATTAATAAATATTTCATGTTAATACTCTTTATTTACTCAAAAGTAAATAAAAATATGCAATTTTTTGGAACAACCTTTATGACCCCTTTTATGAGACAGCTTCAAGACATATGGCCTTAGTGTCTCATAAAAGAGGTCCCTATTTTTGAGACAGCTGAAAAATAAATAAAACAATTTTTATATTTAGTTTCTATTACTATGAGATCATTTTTTTTTACAAAATATGTAATTAAAACATTTGTTTAACAGCAAATTATCAATTTTTCATCAGTTAAACGATTAACTCACAAAAAATTTGAATTTAATTTTATTTTTCTTCCTTTATTTTTTTCTGGATTTCTTTTACTTTCGTCATTAATAATTTTTTTTCTTATTCTGTTTTTTTTCTTCTTGCTTTTTTTTAAATTTTCTTTTTCTAATTGTAGATTATACCATTCATCAGAGGTTCCTACTGAAGGTAGTTTGGATTTACCCAATTTTTCAATTCTAGCCCTTTTTTTTTAGGTAAATATTTTACCGGCAATGTGAAGATCTCTTTAAGAGGTGTTTCATCTAAAATTTGAAATTATAATAATTTTATCAAAAACTTATTTTAAGAATAATTTTTCAAAAAAATTTTTGCTTTACCTTTTCTTACAGTAACTGATGAAATTTCCTCTCTGCTAGAGCTTTGTCCACTACTTCTTTCACAAACATTTTCCAAATTCTCTTTCATAAGTTCTGAAAAATTTTTAAATTTATAATTTTTTGTTATTGAATTATAACTAACACAATGTAAAATTTACGTACCTGTCTGATGATTTTGGTTAGTAGAATGGTTTTCAACTATCAGTTGTACATTGCTAGAATCATTCTGAGAGAGTAAATGATCATTACTGATATCAATAGCAATTTTCTCATTGAAGCTATCAGTTTCGTTTTCGTTACAAGTAGTCAGAGTCTTTATTGTATTGGTATCATTCAATTCTTCATCAATTATTTGAACTAGCTCTTCATTACCGATTTGGACCGGAAGCTCGTATAGAACTTCATAATTAAATTCATTTCCAATCGTATTTTGTTCGCCATTCAACGTTTCAAAATTATTGTTTAAAATAATAACAGATTGCATTACTTCATCATTGCTCATTAAGTTAGTGTGTACTTCAACATCTGTTAAACCTTCTTGATCATTTGTTTTAAAAAGATCAATACCAGAATCAATACCTGTATTAATACTTGAATCAATATCTGTACACAAATCACCTCGAATACTACGGTCATTTAGAATTTCTATTTTCTTTATTACTGGCTTTTGCTTCGGAGTATCACCTATTGTAAAAAATGTACATAATTATGATAAAAATAATTAATAACAAATTATTCATCCGACTTTTTTACAAAAAAATAAAAAAAAGAAAAAGATTAATAATTGCAATAGTAAAAAATAAATAAAAAAAAATTGAATTTATTTAACTTAGAATTTGATCTCTAATATTATAAATTGTACAAAAAAAATTGTAAAAATTAATTGTAAATTATAATATGTATATCAGAAATGTGGACTAGATAGGATCATAATAACAAATTACATTATTATTTCTGCGACGTTTCGGTCATTTATTAGACCTTCATCAGGCATCTGAAAATTACACAAATTAATAACTAACAAAATACCATAACAATTGATACAATTCCAATATTTACCATAATACGAATTCTAACAATCACTATCTTACATTGCACAGTTGCCTTAGTCATATAAATCATCACAAAATTAACAAAATTGATAGATTCATTAATTATTCTTACTATTAACTCAGAAATAAAGTACACACGACACTTATAAAATTGTTATTGCGTGGCAACAGTTAACTCGAATCTAAACTTTACGTACTATACCGCAAAGCATTCGTCATACAAACTAGCGCTGCTTGCGTGAAATATTCGATTCAAATTCCATATATAAAATATAATTCCAAATACCTCAAATAAATTACTCTCGAAGGTCAGCATACTATATAAACAAAAACTTAAAGTTAAATTACTCCGTTAAGTCTCTAATACAAAATAAACTATTTTCTCCTAGTTGATTTATAATCCTTTAATATATCATTATATAAAATACTTAGATTGTTGGTGTCAGTTCTTTTATTCACAGTATCGTTTATTTTAATAAAAATCATTTCGCTAACGTTGCGTTTCCACCAATTTTTTTCTTTATCTAAAATTTTTACCTCGTCAAACACAAAATTATGATGTTGGTCGAAATGATGTGATGCTAATGCCGTTTTGCTCTCTTTTACTATATTAATGTTTTTGCAATCATAGATATGCTGTTTCACTCTGTCCCCTAAATATTGTTTGGTCTGTCCGATATAGCATAAAGCACATGAACAAGGTATTTTATATACTACCCCTGTTTGTTGTTGTTTATTTACTGGGTCTTTTAATTTAAAATAGACAGAATTTGCTCTCAAGGTATTATAGAATGCTAATCTCACATTTGTTCCTATAAAGCATCTATCTACTCTATGATAATTCTGCTAGATACGGAAACCGACAATACTTAATGCTATTCTTTCTGTTAGCTGAACTGCATGTTTTATTTTTCAAGTTCTCTTTGAACCTGTTTATAACACTATCTACTAGTTGCATTTCATAGTTATTATTCAACAGCATACTACGAATCTTCTTAAAATTATCTTCATAGAAGTCGATACTACATAACCTTGACATTCTATTCAGTAGGCCTTTAACCATCACTATTTTTTGAGATCGAGGATGATTTGAATTCCAATAGTCGACCTGAACTGATGGGTTTTATAAACCAATCAGTTATCAGTTTACCATCTGATCTTTTAACTAATACATCTAAAAAAGACAAGCTGTTATCTTTTTCTACTTCCATTAATTGTAAATATTAAAATAAATTGTAATTATTAAATTTGATAAAATTACTTATAAATATCGATTGTAAATATAGTAAAAAAAATGTATAAGTATATAATTGAAAATTGTAAATTAAATTGATGCAATTATTCGTTTTGAATACCCGTCGATTTTTTGTAAATGCTAAACCAGTAATGAAACAAAACTTTTTTTTCTATATCACCGGTCCATGATCCCTTAATTGCTGCTTCTTTAAAATCAGAAACTAACTCCTCTGGTAAATTTTCCTCAAACAGTTGTAAAAATTGTTCTTTTTCAATAGCCTCATCGGAATATTTTGAGTCTTTGCTTCGATTTTTAACCCTGGTTTAAAACATCATAATCCACGGCACTTGCATCAAATGGATATAGTCCTGTTCTTCGAAAACTACTTTTAACTACCTTCTCTGCATTTTTCATATTATCTAGAGTAAACAGGACAGCCAGAGGAAAATCTTCTTTTTTAATATGTGTCACTCTTTGTTGACTTTTCCATTTTAGAACAGATTTTTTCCATGTTTCCTTAAAAGGATGGAAAAAAGATGTATCGAGTGGTTGCATCATATGAGTGGAGTTTGAAGGTAACATAATTAATTCAATCTGCTTTTCTCGACAAAAAGTTACCAGCGGTAAGTTCAAGTGTGATGAGTGATTGTCCATGTAAAGAATGACAGGAAACTGTGTATTTTCTTGGACTAACCATGGATAAAACACGTTTGGTATATATTTGTAAAATGTTTCCGTTGTCATCCAACCATTATCGGACATTCCAATACCCCAGCCTGTTGGAGTATTCTCAACAACTCTTTTCGGTATATTTTTCTTGTCCGAATACATAATCATAGGAGGAGCACGAACACCTTCAGCATTATATATGAACAGTACTGTTAAAGCCTCTTTACCTCCATCTACAACCGTGTATATAGCTCGAGTTTCTTTTCCAACTAGCACACTTTCAGCATCGGGACATAAAAGTATACTACTTTCATCACAATTATAGAGTCTATTGGGAGAAATATTCAACAAATTTTTTTTTTTAAATATTTTTCGGTGTTTTCAAACCAATCCTCCAACTCTTTTTTACGAACTTCCGCTCTACTAGTGCTTAATTGTTGAGGTTTTCTAATTGAAAGTTCAGGATGTCGTTTTCTGAATGCTTCGTACCAGTGGCGGCCAGGTCGATCATCAGTGAAAGGCGTCTGTTTGGAATTAGCTTGGACGTACTGTTGAATGCAATCTAATAAATCAGTCTTTGTAACTGGTGCTCCGATTTCTGCTCGATGTAGCACCCACTTAACAATCTCATCTTCTTTTTTGCTTGATAAAATTGTTTCAGGGCCTGTTCTTCTTTTCATTTTCTCAGGGTCGCACAATTTTTTCCTTCCCAATGTAGCTACTGGAATTCCATATGCAGCAGCAGCTTTTCTTATCGAGAGTCCTGTGTCCTTGATGGCTTTTAAAGCTTTCTCAATATTGCTTTTATCATAATTCATTCTTTTATTTTTCTTTTTTTTCGAATTGTGATTAATGTTACTAGAAATAATTACATTTCTATTTTTCGATTTTAAATGCCTTTTGGTATTTGACTCCGTTTGTGTTTTTGGCATTTTTACGAAAAATTTTCTAATAATTAGTCGTTGTATAATAATCTGAAATTTAATATAAATAAATATTTATATTGTTTTTGAAAATTTTATTTTATTTACTTAAATAAAACATGTAAAAAATAAGCTTGAAAAATCAACATTCTAGCATTATTTTTAGGTTAGATTTATAAGTTTATTTAAATTAATATGATATACTTACTTAAAAATAAAAATTTAAAGCTGTGTACATTTATAATATTTTACAATACATGTGTGCACTGTTTTTTTTATTAATTATCAATTTATATTAATAAAAATTACGGAAACTAACCACTGTCTCATCAAACCGGGACAATAGATAGAACACATGTGTCTGTGTTGCGTGATACACCGAATAAAGTGTCTCATATGTCCGGACATTCAAGCACATAACTGTACATATTCTGAGACAGCCGATAATAAAATAATTTCGTAAAAAATAACACAAAAATACATGCATAGACGAAATCTAACATTCATTAGCTTTTAATTGGTGTACAATACTTTTATAGATATCACAAAAACAATGTTATTCGGTTAAAATGAAAAATTCTATGGTCATCATGGATTCTTTCTTTTTAGTTGTGAATTTGAGTGCGGATTATGAAACCAGCAATTATAAATTTTTTTAAAAAATATCTAATAAGTAAACAGCAAAATTTGTTGATTACTTTTGCAGCTTAGTAAAATATGTATTGATAAAAAATTTCATATTTAAGTACAGTTCAGAGATTTTTTTTTTCGTATATTTCAGCTGTGAATCATAAATACGGACATTGTCTAATAATGGGTACTTTTACCTTACAGTAATCCCACAAGGAAAACGTAAATTTTCGATTAATGGTAGCTGGTCTAAATAAGCGGACCAAGACGAATGAATCTCAACAAGAATAGATTCATCCTACGCTACCCCGGCTTTCCACAGAAGTTGCATAATGATTATTGCATGCACGATGATTGGACGTACCCTTGTGGATATAATTCCTATAAAAAACTCTTGAAAAGTCTTTATAACTCTGAATAAGACTTTTCGAAAGTCTTCACATCCCTAACTAAGTGAAGGAAAGACTTAATAAGTCGTTAAAATTCAGCAAAACTCTTCAAAAGTCAAATTTTCCCTGTAATTTCGGACTTTCTCAAAGAGTTATTAAGACTTGATAAGACTTATTCAGTTTGACAGTAAAAGAAAAGAATATTTCTTTTCAAAAAAATTACTTATCAGAATTAGAGAAAATTGAAAATAAAACTATAAAAAAGAATTAATGCATGTTTTGTAAAAATTTTTTTAAAATAATATTTTCATCACGAAAATACTTTGATGGGCATCGAATCACTCATAGTTGAGCAAGTCAAAATATCAACAGCAAATGAAGTGCACTTGCTGTTGGAAACAGATACTACTCAAAGAGTAAATCCAATCGGTATTTAATTTGGACTATCAAATATTTAAGTCAACTTTCTAGGTAGGAGAGAATTTTCTATCCACACGCCATCTGCGGGAATTGATTGATACTAACCACATTTAAGTTTACGAATTTACAGTTAGAATCTTTAAGTGTTCTTAGTTTCTAATAGGTGGCGTGTGGTTAAAAAATTCTCTCCTACCTGGAAAGTTGACTTAAATATTTGATAGTCCAAATTAAAAACCGATTGGATTTACTCTTTGAGTAGTATCTGTTTCCAACAGCAAGTGCATTTCATTTGCTGTTGATGTTTTGATTTGCTCAACTATGAGTGATTCGATGCCCATCGAAGTATTTTCGTGATGAAAATATTATTTTTAAAAAAATTTTACAAAACATGCATTAATTCTTTTTTATAGTTTTATTTTCAATTTTCTTTAATTCTGATAAGTAATTTTTTTGAAAAGAAATATTCTCTTCTTTTCCTGTCAAACTGAATAAGTCTTATCAAGTCTTAATAACTCTTTGAGAAAGTCCGAAATTACAGGGAAAATTTGACTATTGAAGAGTTTTGCTGAGTTTTGACGACTTATTTAGTCTTTCCTTTATTTAGTTGGGGCTGTGAAGACTTTCAAAAAGTCTTATTCAGAGTTATAAAGACTTTTCCAGAGTTTTTTCTGAGAATTATTTCCACAAGGGTTGGAGACCAAGAGGATCAAACAATTTTGCAATTTGAGATAGAACAGTCCTTTTTGTAATGGACTTGAAAACCGAAAGACTTACAACGTAAAAGAAATAATCTTCACGGGAATTCCACCGAATGCCTAGTGTTTTTATGGATGAGTCAGGATCTAATGACATATGTGCGCTATCAGGATGCTCTTGATCCTCAATAAGCAGAGATGGATGATTCGCAGCCGATTTTCTTAAACAAAATCCACCCTTTTTTAATAAGGATATAAATTGATCTCGTAAAATAGTTGCTTCAGAAATTGTTTGTGCACCTGTGAGCACATCATCCACATAAAAATCTCTGCGTAGTATTTGAGCTGCAATTGGAAAATTCTCTTCCTCATCATCGACAAGTTCATATAATGTTTTGATTGCTGAATACGAAGAGGAAGATGAACCATACGTCGTAGTTTCAAGTGTATATATCTGATTAGGTTCAGAGATATTTTGCCAATGAAGAATTGTTTGATATGGAGTGTCTTCAGGATTGACACGCACCTGAAGATACATTTCCTCAGCGTCAATAGTGAGAACGTAGATTTGAGATCGAAAACGTAAAAAAATACAGAGTAAATCGTCCTGGAGTTTGGGACCTATTATAAGTGTATCGTCTAAAGAAACTCCAGTTGAAGTTTTAGCTGAACCATCGAAAATGACGCGAGTTTTTGTTGTTATACTTTCTTCCTTGACCACAGCATGATGCGGAAGAAAGAACCCCTTACTTGTAGTATTTTGGTCCTTTGCAAGTGATATATGACCTAATGCCAAATACTCATCTAAAAATGCTATGTACTCACGCTGTATTTCGAGTTTCTGCTGAAATTTACACTCCAACGCATAAAAACGTTTGAACGCAATGGAGTAAGATTCCCCTAAGTCAGCTTTTCTATCGTTAAATGGTAAACGTACTTCATACCTTCCATCAGTATTTCTCGTTGTATTAAGAGCATAATGCTCCTCACAGGCCTTTTCTTCAGGAGACAAAATTGTACTCAATGAGAGCTCTTCAATTCCCCAAAAACGGGTTTAGCTTACATCTGGAGGATCTGCATGGATCGAGATATGACAAGATACAATCGAAGGTTGAGAATGCGCACCAATTTCACTAGCAACGACCCAACCTAGCTGCGTTTTTTAAAGAATTGCATTTGGGTGATTTTTCAATGATATTTGTCCTACAACGAGCAATTTGTAAAACAATTTAACACCAATTAAAGTATCCACCATCGAAGATTTGAAGAAGTCGGGATCGGCTAATTTAATATTTTTAGGTATGTCCAGGCTACATTGATTAATCGTGATCGAAGACATTACCTGACTAATTTGAGGTACGATTATAAAATCAGCAGATTCCCTGTAATTATTGCATTGAGATTGCATGGTAGCTCGAGAAGAATGCTTAACGCTAGTTGAAGTATTATCTATCCCAGTTACATAAATATTAGCTGGTTCCTTAATTAAATTAAAAAAATTTGCAACATTTCCAGTTATGAAATGTGCCTGAGAGCCTGCATCTAAAAATACACGAATAGTTTTGCTTTTGCCTTGATGATTCACCATGTCAACTAGAGCAGTAGCAAGTAAAACATGTGAGCTTGTTTGAACTTGCAAGATAGTACTATTTGCGACAAAATGAAAAAAAAAACTTGAGGTTTTACCAATTGGTAGGAAGAATTATTTGCTCTTTCAAAATGTAAAAGAGTGTGATGCTTCTTTTTACAATTTCGGCATGGCTGAGAGATACATTTTGATGATTCATGTCCTTTTCTTAGACAGTTAGTGCACCATCACTATTTCTAGAATCCTTATAACGAGCGCGAGGATCTAACGCTGCAAATTGGGTACAACTACAAACTACATGAGTATTTTCACCACAAAATACACAAGATGGTTCGTGAGTGGTAGTTGCAAAGGTTTGTTGCGAGCGATTATTGGATCGATTGTTATTATTGTTATTATTAGGCCTTTCCAATACGGGTTTCGGATTCTGAAATTGAACTCCTTCTACCTGAGCACGTCTTTTTAGAGAGTCTATTAAATTATTTACGGTAAGATGAGCTATACCGTTACTGCAATCTTCCCATCGCTCGCGAGCGGATGAGTTGTTTTTCCCGTAATATTACACTTAATATAGGGTCCCATGAACCTATGGGTTCTCCTGACGCTTGAAGAGCGCGTAAGCGTTTCTGGATGCGATCTAAAAATGCGCGAAATGAATACTCTTTCGATATGGATGGCATATCTATTAGAGCTTTAATATGACAATCACGTATATATTTCCGGTCGTCATATCTTTCTTTTAAAAGATCCCAAGCTACGATGTAATTTTCGTCTAAGGATTCGATAGTTGAAATTATGTCGGCTGCTTCACCTTTTAAGCGTCCTTTCAAAAAAAATAATTTTCTCACAGTGGAATTTTTAAATCCTTATGAACAAGTGAATGGAATAAATCATGAAAGCCTAACCCAGTATCAAAACTCCGCTGAAGGTTGGCAATTGAATTATAGGCAAAGATGATGAATTAAAGTTATCAAATGCATTTTGAGATAATTGAGATAATAGAAGTTGCTGATTGACAGCATCTAAATTTTGTAAACTTTGAAAGTGAGACGGTGCATCATTATTGCTGGAGTTTTGTTGCTCTTGCTGTTGTAAATTATTTAATTCCGCGCTCAACATCAAAGTATCTTCTAGACTTTGACGGTCGAATTTAACAAATCTGTGGTACTATTATTTGTTTGTTCTGTTCTAATAGGAGTTGTATGTTCTTTTTAACATATTGTTCTAAAAGTTTAGTGGTGATGCCAACGACAGTGAAACAATTATTTTCAAATTCTTCACGATGTGCAAAAAGAGCATCCAAGTCTTCGAGCGATTCTTCTAGCTCTTCTTGATACGATATGAATTTATCACAAGTTTACTCTATTGCATGAAATCTTTTTTCAAGAGTAGGAATGTCCGTTTCTGGATTAAATTTATCTAAAAAATTTTAATATGAAGCTAAAGATCTTTTGGCACCAGCGCGCTTAGTTGTTAAGGCCTTTATTTTTTCTTCAACCATATTATAATAGTTATCAGAACTAATTAATAAGAAATAATTCAAAAAGAAAAAATATCACGAGACATAAGCAATACAATTTGCAAAAAAAAAAGGTAGGATAGAATTATAGGTAGCCGATTAACTCACTTTACCAACTGGATGATAGTTGCAGTATTGAATTATGCTGAATACTGGGCAGTGTACAAGAACAGACGATGCAGTTTTCCAAAGGATTCCGGTTAATGGACAGGCACAGATGAAGAAGCTTCAACCAGGTCCTGGATGTGGAATCAGAAAGATGTATCTTTCCACTGTGCACAGGATAGTAGCTTATGGTGGCTACGGGCACTGAACGACGACGAAGATATATTTTTTCACTTAAATTTGTGAACCGAGTACGCACTGGCTCGAATAAAACAATAAATTGAACACTGGAAGTTAGGTAATTTTAAACTATCCGGCTCGAGGGACCAATGATTGTACTCGCGATTAGTTTGTCGCGAGTATTTATTTGATTATGTATAAAATAAAAAATTATATTTTATACCAATTAATTAATTCAATTTGTTTGTGAATTATATATTTAATTCACAGGGTATATGGACAATCTTACAATTAGATTGCGCCAAGTAAAATCAATGAGGTACGATTTAACTTTAATTTATTTTAAAGTAAAGAAACGCGACAGTGCGCTACAATGTATATGAGAATAACTAACAAAGAAAATACAAAAATTGTTACGAGGAGGGTAAGTGGTTCTACATGATCTACTGACCCCCGGCGTGCCATCACAGATGAGCTTACTTTATTTTTAATTAGTTTTTATAGACTCACCATTATGGGCCCCATAAATCAGCCCAGATAACCCCCCTGGCTTCTAACTCTTTCGCTTCGAAAGGAGGGTAGGTATCGTACCCCGTCTGATGGAAATACGACTCGGCGTAGTAGCCGTATCTGGGGTCGTCGACCGGGATGATGCCTCCGGGAGGGTGAACCTCGGGAACCTCTACTGGGACTAACTTCCAACTTCGGGTGATGTTCGTCCAATAGGCAGGGTGATTATTACTCGCAACGATGGACTGACCCTCTGGACCCTATTACGACGACGAAGGTGATTTCGGAGAGTCCCTCTCAATGTTCCTCACTACTCTCACCCATGGTTCCAGGAGGATCTCGTCGTCGACAACGCGCACCGGCGGTTTAGCTACCTGCACTACCTTCACTCGCGGTTCAACAAGTATTTCGTCCTCGATAACGTGCAATGACGGCTTAGTCGCCCACACTACTTCTGCCTGTGGCTCTACAGATATATTGAACGGCTGGACTAAGCGACGACAGCCCCCTTCGACCGAGCGGCTTGATCGACGTGAACGTCTTCCTCACGCCGAAGAATTAGGAACCTGGGGAACACTGTAAAGCGCTCGCCCTGAGAAGAGGATAGGCTGGCAGTATGCTGGCTAGCGCTCTCGCCGATGGGTTTCGTGAGCGGAACGGCTGTTAAACGCTCACAATCAATATTAAGGACGATATTTTCAGTATCGTTGGATTTATTGGTATATAGGATCTGGAGAGATTCAAGTCGGAAGACGGAGCTCTCTGCACTAGAGAGTCTCGAGATCTACTGATTTGAATTAGCTCTAGATTAGTTTTTATAAACAGTTTTTTAGCCATGTTTGCAGCTCAGGTTACTTCCTGAGATCGATGCCCAGGTTCCATGCTGACATAAGATGTTTGGACTATCCGCGGCCACGGCGACTCTCTGCTGATGCCTAATCGCGAGCTTTCCGTTACTCAGCTGCTTATAAAACCACCAGCTAAGCAACGGATATCTCTTAATATGCATTCGGAGAATTGAATATATATTAAATATAATATTTAGAAAGAATTAAAAAATTAATTTTGGGCAAAATTCCGAGAACGTAACATCATTCATCTTTTTAACAGGCGTCTATTGATGTTTTAAGAATAAAAAAAAATGAAAAAAGTCAAAATAGATATTTATGTCATGATGCCGTGAAGTGGCGGTTTTCTGACAGCGACGATATTTCGATATGAGCTTAAGGTTTGTGGCGAGGAGATTCGAAACGGGCGTATTTTTAACGGAAATTTACGTTCATTCCCGAACATTCGCGTCACAAACATTAAAGCGAATATCGAAAAAAAGTAGTTGTCAAAATCGCCACTAAACGGCCGAAAGACGTACAATATTTATTGTTATGATCGCTCCATAAGTTTAATTTTTGAGAGATAGGAGGCAAACAATGACATATTTAAATTTTATGAAGTTTCACAAGGACAAAAAAAGCTCAATTTCATATTAATTATCTTATTATTAATATTTATTTATTCCGTGGTTGTCATTTCATTAACATTTAGTCCACTTCATAATAAACTGCCAGTAGAGAAATACTTAGCGTCACTCAATAGTAACTGTTCAAAATTTACCTACAATCATCGGTCGGTACACTAGAATGTGACTTTTTTTTCTAGTCTCTCTCAATTTTCTTCTGGGTGTACTCTAAAGTTTATAAAAAAGAAGAAGGGGTAAAACTTCACGGCCTACACCGTGAAAAAAAGACGGTATGGTAGAGTCTTTAGAAAAGACCATTCACGGACGCCATTCAGCGCTCAAAAGTTGAACTTTTGGAGCGAGTATAACAAAAAATACAAAACTAAGAAAGTCATATGGTGTTAAAGTGGGGCATACAAAAAGTGCTAATCTTATCACGATTGCAAGCTTGCTAATGATCTAAAACGAAAAAGAAAAAGATCATTAATTTATGTAAATGATGCTATCGTACTAAGAAAGAGTGGAAAAAAATTTTTTTTGCTAAATTACGGCTGTCCGAAAAAATGATAAATTTTTTGGACCTTTCTGAATTTTTTAAAAATACTAAAAATTTTTATTTTGTTATAATAATAGTTAGTACAATAGAGATATGTATTGAAAAGACTCACACCAAATTTCAAGTAAATTAATTCAGTAAAACTTGAGAAATCAAGCCTAACGTTTTAAAAAATGTTGTTTCAAGAAAAACGCGTTTAAAGTTTAGGGTAAAATTACGCTCAGTGTCAACCATAAAATGACATTTTATGCTTACATTTCTTCAATTTCCGATTTCTGCTCCATTCATGGAGCCTTCCTCTTCTTAAAACGAAGCATTGTCCGTATTTCTTTATTCTGAACGAGCAGTTCAGGCTTTCTTTGAGGCGTTAGAAGTTCGGATTTCTGAACAATTAGTCCGGGCATTATCCCGTTTAGTCGCGAACGCGTGAGATTTTGGACCAATATCCATCCCGGTAAGAGACATCATTTTCAAAATAGGAATGAAGCCTTCATTATATATGGAAACTGCAATAACAGTTGCATTGTACTGTAATTTTAAATCTCAGCCCACGATAAGTTGTCCAAGAAAATTTAATTTCTTTCTTGCACGTAGCACACAAAACTAATGATAAAATAGCTGTAAAAACCGAGAAAACAAAATATAATATCCACAATTGTTGAAAATGATCACTTCTTCATCACTAGATTTGCTAAATTTAGCGGCTGATGCACTTGTGAAACTCAGCAAAAACTAGAAAATAAAACACTTGTAAATTTTGTCAGAGAAAAAAATCGACAAAAACCTGAGAGAGAGAGAGAGAGAGAGAGAGAGAGAGAGAGAGAGAATTTAGTTGAAATGAAATCTACTCAGTTATCCAGAGTCAATTGAAATAGTTTAGGCAAAGATAAATTGAATAAGACTCTTGATGATTTCTTAATTTTTAAAATAAGTCAAATAGAATAATTCGTAAATTCTGGTAAAACAAATGAGACAAAATAAAGTACAAGGTGCACAGTAGCCTATCGGATCGGGTCCTTGCTTACCAAAGCATTGGACCGGGTCGAGTCCGGCATACACCAATGAATATTTTCAATATTTAAATATCTTATTCTGCTAAATCCAAAAAATGGAACGAGTTCCAACCTCAACAGCTTACCTCCTATTGGAATCGCTCATGATCTTAGTCGTTTATATGACTTTAAACAATAAAAAAAAAAAATAAATAAACAAAATGAAGTAAATTGATTTCACAAAAATTATTTAGAAATAATAATTGGTAAACTCTCGGACGCAACGAACACATTGTCGGCTGATTATTAAGACTTCTGTCGTCAGATTTTAATCCATTTGTTCAAGTTACGAAGACCTCTTGTTATTCAATATTTACTGTCGTACTATTAAGACTATGGCGATAAATTAGTGAAGAATTTTTAAGTAGAAATTCGGATTAGGATTGATAGATGAATGGATAAATCGATTTAGGGAAAATTAGCTCATTTTAATTAGGAAATTAATTTACATTGAATTCAAAATAAACTTGGGAAAATTAATTTTATAAATTTGAGAAAATATTTCGTGTGTTTGGAAAATTAATATTGTATGTGTGCGTATGATGATTATTACCGTGTAGCCTAGGGATTCATGGTATCCTCCCCTATTTCTTGGGCACCCTTAGAAACCTTTGCATAGACGCCCAGGTGGGGTTGCAATAGGGATTAAGATGGAGAATAAAAATTGTGGGTGTGTGTGGGTACTATTACAGTGTAGCCGAGGAATTCATGGTATTCTCCTCTGTTTTCTGGGCAGCAAACGTCTTGGGGTTCATATAACAAATAATCTTTCCTGGGATTTTAATGTGGCTCATACGACAAGCAAGGTTTACGGTATACTTAACAGCCTCAAGCATAGGAAGAACATACTGTCCACTGAGAGTCTTGAACTATTAATTATGGCCTTAATTATTCCGATTATTGATAACTGCTCTTTGGTATTGATAGGCAACTCCAAAAGGTTAGACTATAAATTACAGCGCTTGATGAACAACGGCATCAGGTTCATATTCGATTTGAAGCGTGATGAACATCACTCCTCCTCGTCGCTCCCTAAAATGGATCTCAATCGAATCGAAAAGACTATATCTGTTAGTTTGTTTTCTTTATAAACTATTCAGTTCTGGTAAGCCAAATTTTTTGAGGTGTCTCTTTGTTGAGGAGTCACAAGATATTAAACGCTCGAAACAGCTGGCTTTTAAGTATAACAATATCTCATTCAGCTTTCCAAGCTTCTTAACATCATTTTACGAGAATTTTTTCCTAATCTTATCAACACGCCTTTGGCGCGAAATACCACTGGATGACATAAACTCACTAAGCATTCGGGTATTTAAAAATGGAGCCTTCGAATTCTTCTACGACCTTGAACTCAGGGAAGCGTAGGAACCAAAGTCTACAAATATTCTACATAATTTATAGTTTAAACTGATACTTACAAAATAATATGGCTCAAATCTATTAGTGTTTATCTTTATATTTTGTTTTTTCTAATTTCTCATCATTAAATTTTACTATTTATGTTACCATTTATAAGTCACAGTTCATATTATTGATATTACTCATAATGACTATGTTTATGGTTTTTCACGCACTCAAATCATTTACTATTATACTTTTGCCATTCAGCTTTTTCCTTTGGCATTTAAATATAAATAAATAAATATCAAGCCATATCAAGTCTGATCGGAATATTTTTTCACGGGAAATCTCTTTTTTTTTCATTTCTACTATTTATTAAGGAATCTACTCACGTTTCGGCTACTAAATGACCTTTTTTCTGTGCTTTATTAATATTAACTTACCTAGAACATTTAGGTTCAGGTTACATTACTTATAATTTATATATATATATATATATATATATATATATATATATATATATATATATATATATATATATATATATATATATTAGGGTGCTTTTTTTTTGCGACTATTTTTTTTTTCGCTCCCATCCCGAAATTTTGTTGGAAATACACCTAAAAAAATTCCCTGAAAGTTTGAACCCTTAATATTACTAATATTAATATTAAGTACTCCTACACAGCGTGTGAAGATTTCCCATTTGAAATATACGAGAACTTTCATTTTTTTTTTTTTAATTTCTATAGCTCAGTGGCATTTCATAGCATCGCTTTGACCATGGACGGGTTTTTTTCAGAATTGAATGCTCTACAAAAGTGTCCATTGTCGCGAAGTCGTAACTCATACTGGTGGGGTAGTACGGACCGCCAAACCGAATTTTTCATAGAATTCTTATTTTTTCACTCATTATCTCATAAACAACAAGACATACAGAAAAAATGTAAATGATAATTTTGTAGCAAATTCAATTCTCTACAAAAAAGGTCCTTACCACCAAATCACTAAGATCGATAATTTCTGAGATATTAGTCATTGAAGTTTACGTAGCATTGAATTTCCACAAAATGTTGAATCAAATCTTAAAAAATATTGATTTTTTTATTCGTATCATAATTATAATTAGTAATTACTTATTAATTAAGTTGCAAATTCAACGAAAAAAATTTTTAATTGTATTTTTCTGAAGTTTTTTTATTTTTAAATAAATTTCTCATTTAAATCACACCATAATATTTGAATTTATCATTTAATAATTCAATTTTAATGAAATTCTAGCTAAAAATATATTGTGTATGATCATTACGAAGAATATGGGATGTTTCTTTGTTGCTGTGTATTGTGATACTGATTAATTGCGGTTTATTTTTATTGCTCTAGTAGTACTACTGAGCTTTCACTTGACCTTGAATGCGTTCAACAAATTTCCCCTTTAATTGCAGCGCTTTCTTTGTTTTCGCGTACTAATCCCGCGAGAGTAAGAACAAAGCTTAGTGTGCATTGATCAGTGTATAGATATATATATATATATATATATATATATATATATATATATATATATATATATATATATATATATATATATATAGACACTACAAAATGTCCCGACTTTATCAGCCTGGCGAACTACCACCCGAAATTTTCGTTACTGACACTAGCTAAAATAGTAGGTAGTCCCGTGACGTCACAAGACGGCACGAGGAGGGGAAAAACGGTCACAAACCCCGATACTTGAGCGGTGATCGACACTTCGATCTATCCCCCGGTGTCAACCACCACGTTAGATTTATCTTAGTCAATCTTACCACTATTACCACTATACTACTATTACCACTATTAGGTGATTACTCACCAAAATTAAATAACTATTAACAACTACCAAATCTACTAATTAATTAATAAGTTTATATCATCATTATTACTACTATTTTGTGTTAAAATATCATTGCGTTATTATAAATAATTAACCATCGACAACCTAAAATATTGGTAAAATAATCATACCACAAATCTATTGTATTTCGTCATCGAATATAATAAGTATAATTCAAGTGTTTAGCTAGTGAAATAAAATTAAGTTTGTTGCAATTTTGTTATCAATCAAGTTAATTTATCCACTACACTATTCACACTGCGTAATTTCATCTAATCAATTACAACACCAACCACGGAAGAAGGACCATCTGCACAGTAACTTTTGTAAGTAAGTAAAATAAACTTAACTGGCACACGTGGTAACTTCTGTCCCATAATCTTTCTAATCGAGCTCTCTTAAAACAAAAGACAATCATAAATACGGGAGCGGAATATCCCAGGGCAGTGGACCAAAATTTTAAACGAAAGCCAGGTGACTAATTCTTATCCGCGAGGTTTAGTGGCCTGGAAACTAAAATTTTTCATAGAAGTAAAAATTCTAGTGTTTCATATATATATATATATATATATATATATATATATATATATATATATATATATATATATATATATATATATATATATATAGACTGGGCCAAAAAAAACGAGTATTTTTTTTTTAACGATACTGTGAAAATATCATTCATGATGATCAAAAAAAATTATTGTGAAAGTTTGAGTCCTTAATAATAATATTAAGGGGTGTATCGTTACGACTATAGATTTTTTAACCGTAATCGCATTTTTTACTCAAAACTCGTCAATTATCAATCTGAAAAATTTTAGCGATACGTATTCTCATAGGAAATTAAATTTCTTAGAAAAAAGCTTTCTTAGTAAATTAATGTAAAATAAGCCGTTTCCTTGTAATCGTGCCTTAAACATTGATTTATTTTTTCAATTTTGCATTTCGATTTTGAATTTTTATAACTCCCAGAAATATTAATTTTCTTACGGTTAAAAATACTTATTTTTAAAGGAAATTTAATACTCTACAAAAAAGGTTTCTTAACATTTTTAATTAAATTCACTCCTTTCAAAGTTATTCGACGTTGAAGTTAAATTCAAAAATAATTTATCGTTTTTTTCGCGTTACACATGATTTTTTCCATTTGATTGAAAAACTTATAACTCAAATATTGAGAATAACTTTTTTTTATTGGACTACTAAATTTTTTTTATAAAATCATAATTTATCAATGTATTATTTTGCTTTTTAACGATTGGTTATCTACATAAATTCATTTTCACTGAATTTAAGTAACTCTAATAATAAAAAAAATTCGGTTTCTTAACTATAAGTTATTTATTTGACTACTGACATACTTTCATTTACAGAAAAAAAAATTGAATAATAAGTCAAAACAAATAGAAGTGATAAAGGAGATAAAAAATCATTTTATTTTCACTTATAATTTATATTTAAAAAAAAATGCTTATGATGCTTTAATTATTATTAAATTATAAAGAATGATCAATTGAAAAAATAATCATTCAATCAAATTACTTTTATTACAATTTGGGTATTTTTTCCGATGTTCACTAACGGCTAACAACAAATATTGAAGTTGTTCTTCGTTTTTAGTGAGACACCTGTTGTAATCTTCAATTAATGATACACCACGCTCTGCAACATCATTGACGACAGCTAATTTTTCGAAAAATTCTTTACACACTTGAAAACTATCGTTTTTGGACCAATTGCTTATATCTTCATCGATAAAATCATACGGCAAATCAAATTCTTTGAATATGGTGAGCGATTCTACAGAAATGAAGTCACTGATATCTTTTTCTAGTAATTCATCTGAATCGCTTGCTACTTCATATTTTCTGGTTTTAGTATTTGAAGATTTTTTATTTATTAGGTTTTCAATCATTTTTTTCTTCACAGTCAGGTCAATCGAATCATCAAATAGAGACATTATGGCTAATTGATCACTCAAATACCATAAATGTCTCACCATTTTCTTGAGAGCAGCTTGCGATACGGTCGAGTTTATTTTTTTATATAATGTCAATTGCTGCATCAAAGTCAGATCATTATTTGGAGCCAATATTGCCGAGGGTGAAGTAAACCAAGCTTTTATATAAATTGTAACAATGAAAATACAAACATGACGAAGATTATTTAATTCGCGAACCATCATCTTAAACTCTGTTCGAAAAATAAATATTTTTAAACAATAAATCGCCTTCGACATCCAACGAGCATGACTCATTGCTCCCGGACATTTAAAAGTATAATTATCTTTTGGCGTAGCTCCCAAGAAAATAGATGACAACTCCAAAAATTCTCGATAGTCATTTCTTGGAAGAAATTTCTGCAAAAAAATTATAATAATTTTTGTTATTTTTCAAAGGTAATATCTTTACATGACAACTGGAGATTTTAAGTTGTGTACCCAAAACATGGTCAACTTAAATCAAGAAAATTATTGAAAAAACATAATCTTGTCTAAAATGAAAATTTTCTTTGACCAAAAAGTTTTTTCTGTTTACTTTTACAAATCAAATAACATACTCAAATCATACCTGCGAATAATTGTCGATAAAACTTAATAGTTCATCTTTTTTGTCTAATAGTTTATTAGCCACTATCTCATCGTTGATGCCGGCGTTATATTTGGACGTGTTGATTTTATTCCAACCGATTTTAAATCGATTAAAAAATGGAACGCTCGGACCTGATTGTACTGGCCAGTAAGCTTCAAAAACGCCTTTTATGACTAGTTCAATTATATGATGACGACATGGTAACCATATAAGCTTTCGTTTCAGAATTTTCTCAAGCTCGACGCCAGCGCCATGATGAATTCCTATAGATTAGAAAGATTAAGATTTAATTAGAAACACAAATGGCAAATCAAGGGATTTTTTATTTTGAATTATATTACTCCTATAAATTCTAAAAATATAACAATCAGTGGAGTTATATTTTTCTTATAAAGTGTATTTTTAAATATTATCATCTGACCATAGAAAACTTTATTTTTGGCAAAAAAAAAAAAAAACTTGTCGATTTTTAGAAGTTTTTAAAAAAATTGATCTTAAGTATAATTTTTCTCTATTTTGTCAAATCTGAGTTTTTTTGAAGTAAATAAGACTAATAATTCAAATTTACCCGTATTGGTTGCTGCATTATCAAAACATATCGCTTTAATATAATTACTGACACCCCACTGCTCCATAGTTGAGTGTACAGCTAAAGCTTGCTCAATCCCAGATCCTGCATTAATTCTTGGAATACCCAATAGCTGTTCACTGCCAGACGATGTTAAAAGAACTGGAAGTCTATCTACTGTCTCTGTCCCAACAATATCACTTAGCAGTTGTAACAGTTTTACCTGCTCAGGTTAGCCCCTAATCAATTTTTAAATAAATAAACAACAAAACTAAACAACAATATAATTATTAGGGCGCCACCAGGATTTTTAATCACGGTTCCTGGAACCGGTCCAGAGCTGAGAAAGCTTAATCTTAGGGTAGAGAGAGTGGAGGAAGGTGCTGTTGAATAATAAAATTTAATTAACAATCTGATCAGTTTATTAACAATAAGGAATAAAACTTAACAAGAATTGACTTACAACTAGTTAACAAAATTCATTCACGCACACACTAACTACACTTAACAATATCTTAATCTCGACGAGCCCCTTTCGGCGTCTACCCGTCGATTTCTAACTTATTCTTGACGAGCCCCTTTCGGCGTCTACCCGTCAATTTCTAACTTATTCTTGACGAGCCCCTTTCGGCGTCTACCCGTCAATTTCTAACACGTGCCCCTTTCGGCGTCTACACGTGACGGGCCCCTCTCGGCGTCTACCCGATTTCTAAATCTACAATCACCCGCACAGAGACGAATCATATACCGGGCTCGTTGACTCGGCTCACAGGAGTAACAGCCCAGCGACGAAACATAGACCTAGATGTTCTGCAGCACACTCTCATAACCCACACCAGCTACAGCAGTAACAACCCAGCGACGAAACATAGGTCTAGATACTCTGCAACTCACACATAACCCACACTTGTCTCACACTCACACTACTGACTTGACTCTACTTTATTTTATTTTATAATTTTTTTACTTTAATAAAATTGACTGTAACTAATTTTAATTAAATATTTTTAAATTAATTATTCAATCATTAGTAAATTAATAAAATGACTATTTTCAACTTACAATCAATTTTCAACTAACTATTACAATATAAAATTCTCAATCACGTTCAAAATTATTAACACAAGTTTAATTAATTAATTCTGACTAAATTTTTACGGTGACAATTTTACTGTCAATTTTACTCACTTAACTGATTTCCTGGACTTAATCCAAACCGATAATTATCAAATAAGAGTAAAATTAATTTAATTAATTCACGGACTTAATCCCAAAATTTTCTAAAATTATCACGACAAAATAATTTTACAATATAAAATTCTCAATAAAATTCCTAATATAATTTCTTAATAATTTTCTGCTCTATAATAATCTCAACTAATAATTTTCCTAATATAATTATTCTTGCTAATTAAATTCTTAATATAAAATATTCTTAATAATTAACTCTTAATAAATATTCTTAATAATTTCCTAATAAATATTCTTAATAATTATCTCTTAATAATTTTCTTAATAAAAAATACTGTCAATAATCTACTTCCAGTCTTATCACTTCTAAATTTGACACACTCTAAGTTATTCAATTTTGATTGCTAGAATAATCGCTAGCTGTTTTGCTTGACCTTGGGTATTGGAATTTACTGCGACACAAAATTGACGCTTGACTGAAATTCCACGAATAAAATTTTGTCGATTTTTCAAGGACAAAAATCAATCAATTTTACTAAATTAATTATTATAAAAATTATAACAATAAAGTTAACGAAATTTCGGATGTTAAATAATTAATTGATAATTTCTCTCAGTTATTAAATTTTCCCGCAAGGTCGATTAAGTGATCCTCGGGTATAAACCCCCATGAAAATCACTAAATCCGAAACTAGCAATTATTCCACAATTAATTAATTAAATTAATAAAAATTATATTTAAGAGAGTAGAAGAGGAATGATAGACCGAGTACAGACCGCGGTCTATCTCCCACGGAATGAAATAAAAATACCTGAGTAATAACTCACTCCTGTTCACGTGGTGAATCCTCAGGTAACCGTCCTTTTGTTTTATTTTCACTCCGGGGATCCTTCCTTATTCCAAAATTCAGTTACCTGTAACAGTCAAAATATTAGCAAGAGTCGTCTCCAAGATTGTAAAGACAATCTTGAAAAGCAATTATCGCAGCGTTCCAAAATACACGTGCGAATATTTTAATTACCTGTTTATTTTGCAGAGTAGTGACCGGTGTGGTTAACTATCAAACCTCTTCTCATTTAGTCACACACCGGCTTCCGAGCACTTACCCATTTTACCCCCCTCTTAATTACTATACGGAAGGCCCCGAAGATCGAGGCGCGCCAGTGCTGAGTCGACTAATTATCGATCTCTGGCGACTTATCGATTTAGGGTAATTTACCCTGTTACACTCCTCCCCACCAGACCAGCACTGGGGGTCTCGATCTTCAGTTCTTCCTGGGAGCTGATAAATTAGAACTAAAACAGAGTAATTAAATTTTAACAAGCATTTATTTAGGCCAGTTACAGGTCTTCTTCTAGGTCCAGCTGGAGAACGTCTTCATCGCTGGTTTCCTCGTCGTTGAACACCCGACGTCTTCCAGGCCTGAGTCTTCCGATATTGGCTCGCCCTGGCCACCAACCTCCATCTCGCTCCAGTTCGGGCCTCGGAGCCTCCTCTTACTCTTCTTCTTCTTCCTCTTCGCCACTCGTCGACGGATAGGACGTCGCTTGGCTCAGGCCACGGCATCAATTCGGCGCGAGGGGATACCAGTCTCCATCCTGCCAGTCCTGGCTGCTCGTTCCATGGCTTCTTTAAACTGGCTGGCACGGTATGCAGCGAAGGCAGGTGTTAAATGTGATGGACACTCAGGCAACACGAACGTGGATGTTGAGGTCGTGGCTACCTGAGTGTCAGCAGCGTGTTGGTTCCGGGTTGGAACAGCTGCAGCCTCCACTACATCCATAGGCGTTGGTTTATTGGATGGAGCTGGCTTGGACCGAGATGTTGGGGTTTTCCAAGGCGCAAACAATCTCCTGGGTGGAGTCACGGCAACACTAGACCTCGTGACGATCCTGGTCTTCACTGGTAATTTAGACTCAACAGACGTATGTGCTGAGGTAGTCTTAGGACGGGAGATAGCACCCTTGGACACACCTGGGGCGTGCCCGGTATAGCGCCATCCCCCCAACTGATGCTGTAGTAGGTGCTGCAAGTTCAGACCTTTTGGTCGTCTTAGGTGAACGAGTAGATGGGCGGGACTCGAGAGGAAACACAGGTGTTGGTGTTCCATTGGCTCCAGCGGAATGGAAACTCGAACCGTCGGAGGAGAAGTCTCCAATCCCTTCTCCATCCGAACAGCTCGAGTTCCAAAAGTCAACAGCTCGAGTGTCTGGGCCTTCTATCCTTTTCTCGCTCCGCCACAGTTGATGCTCTCCCACGCAGCCCGCAGTTTCACCTTAGGTGTCTGGGGATCTTGCAGCATTACATTGAATCTCGCACGACGCCTGTTGAGTCGAGTCTGGCTTTCAGTGCAGCCGTACCATTTTGACTCGCTAGTGTAGACCCTCTTTTGAGTCGCTTTTGTTCATTTAGAACTGGTACCACTCGGTGGGATACCGAGGGTTCTACAGAATTATGTTGTATTTTGGTGATTCCAGCAACCCCCATTCGGTGGAAAACCGAGGGTTCGGCAGCTGACGTCGCCGAAGCATGCTCTTCAGTCACAGCGGACTCCTCTCGGTTTGAAACCGATGGAACAGCGTCTGTTGTGGCTGGTTTAGCCGCCTCGGGAACGACAACTCCCACAGGGCTCGCCACCGAGGGTATAGTTGTTGCTGGTACTAAGTAAAAGCTAGGTAACTGAGGTCCCAGCCTCCGAAAAGCAGATACCCGTGACGTAGAGGGTTGAGACGTTGGCACCCAGAGAGGATGGTACACTGTACGGCCACGGAATTGGTTCCTGGCCTTGCTCCTCCGATGTTGATCTGGGCTGTCTCTCCCTGCCTCGGGTACCTCCCCTGGTTGTTAGCCTCACTTCCACTTCTCTCCATAACCCTGGAAAAGTAATTGAATTAGAAAAATTTCACGACATACTTATCCTTAAACTAGAGCTTCTTATCAGCTAATCGATTACTGCGCCTCGGGAGTTTTAAATCAGGGATATAATGTTGACCTAATAGTTTCCCTTTTTCGTTTTTTAACTCTACGACTAACGGACTAATCAACTTAGAGACTAACGCAGGCCCTAAGTATTTAGCTCCGAGACTCGCACTATAACCGGTCGCCTTATTACTAAGCTTACGATTAGGATAATAAACTCTGTCACCGATGGAAACCTCCGGAATCGTAAAATTAGATCCGTGGTATTTTTCCTGTCGCTCATTTTCCTTTCTCATGTTGGATTCTATTTTATGCCTGAGCTCATCAAGACGTTGGACTCTTTTGATCCACTCTTGATTTTTAAAATCCAAATCTTCTAATTCCAGGTGGGTATGTCACTCGCTTGGCGTGGTTCTTGGCCATAGCACAAATAATAGGGTGACAATTTAAGTGATGAGTGGAAAGCACTGTTATAGGCTAACTGGAACTCTCCTATATGCCTATCCCATTCACTTTGGTCTTTATCTATATGCTCTTATCATAGGTTTTATCGTACGATTTATGCGCTCCACTGGATTTGCCTGAGGATGCGAGACTGCAATCGGGCTAAATCTTACTCCGACTTGCCCCAGGTATTCTTGTACTTGAGAGTTTATGAATTCTTTCCCATTGTCTGTTACTAGGAACATAGGATATCCCAGAGTGAGAAAGAGCGCTTGAAACACTCCAGTATGAGACTTCCAGTGTGTTTACGCAGCGGGTAAAATAATGCGAACCGGGTATATAAGTCTTGTAGTATTAAAATGTATTTATTCCCTAGTTTTGACCGTGTGAAGGGACCCGTGACATCCGCTGCTACCACTGCCCATGGTTAATCGGTTGTCTCGTCTGGAGTGGAGCTTTTGATGTACTCTGCTTGTATTTGACCTGTTTGCAAGTCTCGCAGGCTTGAACAAAGTCTTCAACGTCTTTAGACATTCCTGGCCAGTAAAACTTTATTTTGATGCGCTCGTACATTTTGTCACGACCAAGATGACCAGCATCTGGTTCTTCGTGATTCCTTCTCAATATTCAGGTACTTCATGGTCTCTTAGGACCTTTTTCCATTGATCTTCGTCACCCAGGATCTCCTTAAGGGGATCGGGTCTGCGATAATAAAGACAATCCTCCCGTATTTGCCAGTCTGGAAAGTTCTTCGGGTGTTTCCTGACATTGTTGAATTTTAGGTCATACCAACTGGAAGACTGGATATGGACAAATCTAGCTGTTTGTAATCTGTCCTTTATTTCCATCCAGTCGGGAGAATCATCTTCATATAGACGGGAGAGAGCGTCTGGACCTTCGTTTGTCGTACCTCGTTGATGTTTGATGGTGACTTGGTGAGAAAATAACTCAACTGCCCATCTTGCCAGGCGTCCATTGGGCTCTCTAAGTGAGTGCAGCCATAGTAGAGAAGCGTGATCTGTTACTACGGTAAATGGAGCACCTTCGAGATAGCACCTCAGCTTCCTCACCGCCCAGACTACAGCTAAGCACTCCTTTTCTGTAGTCGTATATCTAGTTTCTGCACCTCGGAGCTGGCGACTAAGGCAAATAATTAAATATTCCTTGTCCGTTCCGGGTTCTTTTTGCACTAGAAAGGCACCTAGACCGGTGTCGCATGCATCTGTATATAATACATACGGCCAGTCTGGTTTAGGAATTGCCAAGGGCTGAGCATCAACGAGAGCTTGTTTTAGTTCACGAAACGATTTTTCTTCGTCTGGACCCCATTTCCACTCCGAATTTGCGCCAGTTAGTTTATTTAAAGGGCCTTGAGCCTTCGCAACGTTCTGGAGATGGCGATGGTACCAGTTTACCAGGCCCAGGAAGCTTCTTAGTTGTTTCTTGTTAGTTGGAGTAGGGAAATTTACAACAGGTGCAATTCTTTCAGGATCCGGGTATAATCCAGTTTCGTTGACCACGAATCCCAAAAATCTAACTTCGTTTCTGCAGAACTTACACTTCTCTGGATTGATGAGGAGGCCAAATTCACGAAATACTTCGAACAGTAGAGCCAGGACTTCCAAGTGTTCTTCAAAAGTTTCACTTATCGCGATCCAATCATCGAGATAAGCGAAAACCTGCTCGGCCCATTTGAGAGGAAGCTCCCTCTGGACCAAAATTCACAAAATCTTGTTTTTACATGATCCATGGCTTTTTGAAAGGTACTCGGGCTCCAACAA